>CM072814.1:45779812-46030302 GCA_036937905.1 Salvia rosmarinus | reverse complement strand
TTTAAAAGTTAGGCATTTAACGAGTTTCGATTATATCGTTAGAATTTTAAATTTTAATGATTCGATTTTTATGTTGTAACATGAGTTCTTATGAATAATTATGTAATCATGCTAGGTTGTTCATTAATGTTGCTAAGCATGATATATATGTTTTATATTAGTGTTTAAAAATTTAAGCTAAGCATGCTAATTTATCCATATGTCACCGAAAATTTTAGGGTTTAATTTGATGATGGATAATTGATCTATGTTGTTATTAGAACACTGGTGAATTATTGGAATTTTAGACATCCTATGCTATTTAATTAAAAGCGCAAAATATATAAAATTACTATGTTGATGTACAAATTTTATTTAAGTAATATCTTAGCATATTAGTGATCTAGGACCATGATTAAGCACCCTATGAATTTACTAGAATTTTTGAAAAATATATAAATATTTGAGAATGGCCGAGAATGCCTAAGATTGGTTCATTGTTGTAGAAGTGGTATATGTTAGATATTGATGTATTATTGTTATATGATAGTGATTAGGCCTAGTATGATTTAATTAGAAATTTAGAAAATTGTTTGGGTATATTTGAGAAATAACCGAAAACTTTAAGGTATAGGAAATTGATGTTCAATTTTTCTATAGTGATATTAATACATATTAATGATCATAGTGTAAAATAATACACTATATGAATTTAGAGGATTTTGGAACAAAGTTTGGAAAATAAGTGTTATAGCCGTGAGCTATACTTTGGAATTAAGGAATTTTAATTCCTTTTAATCAAGAATAATATTTATTATATGTCTAAAAATTATATTAGACATAATTGAAATTTTGAGATTTATTAAACATAGATTATTATGTTTATGATGAAACGTTATATAAAAACGTTAAAAGCATAAATAATGCTTATGTATTAAAAGATTAATATTGAAAGAAAATATTAATCAAATTTATCGATTTATGAAAATCGAAAGTATTAAAGTTTATGGAAAGAAATCGATTGAAAATCGATTTATATTGATTTTATTCATTAAAATATGTTTTATTGAAGATTTTAATGAAAAGACAAAATGGTTGACTTTCGAAATTAACGACAAAATACGTCATAAATACGCTAATACGTGAAAACGACACTTTTATCCGAATATCTCAATTGTGAGAAAAGATTTAATTGAAATCATTTTATTGAATAACGTTATTATACGTTAATTATTTAACCTAAAAGGTTAAAATGAGATCAGATCATATTACGCCTCTCTCGAGATACGAGAATTATTTTATTGAAATACTGCTGAAACGACGTATTAAGATTTATTAAACTTCAAATTTTATATTATTTATCAAAGTTGAATGAACTTTGAAAATCTCAAAAGCATGCCAACGCTAAACGTAAATTTTTATAAAGGTGGATGAAGGCTCACTAAACCGTAGGAAAACACAGACGAAATTCAAGTTCAAAAGTAAAGGTGGGCTTTACTATACTCAAACCGTAGAATTTACCAAATGATTTATTTATGATGCTTTATTGCAAGCAAATATTTATGAACCGATTTATTTAATTACCGCCCAAAATGTTTATGTTTTATGTATATCCAATTCATGATTGTTGATGCATAATGTTGGGTAGCTCCACTTTATGACATGCTTGAATTGTATTCTTGAAGCACTTCAAGGATGATGGAGAATTCGTATCTCGTACGAGATGGTCGGATTTTGTGCATCGATTATTTTGTGACTGTGGCCGAAAGGGTGCTCGGGATCACGGGGCCTGTGAGAGGAGGCCTCCTCTCCAATAAGGAATTGTTGTGGAATGAATTATGTGGTGGATATGGATCATACATACAAGGAAAATGTCGCCGACGAATCTTTATGGAAATGAAAGAAAATATTTAGTAAGCACGAGTATTTCAAATTAAAACCTCGTGTGTTATCGATGTAAGGAGTAATTTAAACTTGATAAATTATTTTGGCATGAGCCATCGAGTGTAATTCACTCACTCGCATGTTTGTTTTAAATGCGAGTTGAGCGATGATGGATGGAGATGTGTCGGAGCAACCGTAACCCTATTGAATACGATATATTAGAAACCTGAATACATCGTCATATGTGTATTCACACGCTTTTCCGCTGCAATTGAATTAATTTATCTTATGATGTTGATTAGTTGAATACTTCAACATATGAGTCTTGTATATATATGGATAAAGTTTCTAATTATTATTCCAAGTATTAGCCCCGCTAATTGCATTTTAGGATTTAGGTCACATACAATTATATACATCAATCATTTTATAAACTTTCCCAATATATATATCATGTTCATAAACTATAGTGTAACAATATAACATCATAAAATACATCAAAGACCACTTGAATCATCACCATTTTTGAGCATAAACTCACGGCTTGTTTGATTTCAAGGGTAATTGATTTGCAAAATTACAACAAAATCATAGGATGTTTAATTCATATCCTAGAATAATATTCTATTGCATGTCATAAATTAAAATTATACATCAACATATACTAACACATACCTCACGGTCCCTTTTGAAAAAAATAGATAGGATTTTTTTTTTAAATTCCAAACAAATGGCTATGGACTCACATAATATCATAGATCAATTATTATGCAATTGCATGTCTTAAATCAAAATCACACATTAACAAATACATATAAGTCTCGCCTTCAAAAAATAGATAGGATTTTCCAAAATTTCCCAAATAATTCATAGGGTGTATAAATCATACCCTAGATTAATAAACATCATTGCATGTTTTAAATGAAAATCACATATCAATATAATTATATATATATGTCTCGGTTCATCAAAGAAAATATAGATAGAATTCTTCCAAAATTCTAATTAAATCACTATAGATTTTCATAATATCATAGAGTAGTTATATGCCATGCATGTCTTAAATAAAATCATTCTTAACATATAAATATATATATATTCGGTTATTTGAAACAAATAGCAAGAGTTTTCTAAAATTTCCAAATAATTTATATGTACTCTCAATACATCATAGATCAATAATATCACATGCATGTACAAATAAAAATCATACACCCACTTGTATAATTATACATGCCTCGCTTCCAAGAAGAAAATAGCATAGATTTTTCTAAAATTTTCAAATAAATACTATAGACACATATAACATCATAAATTTATAAACCATGCTCTAAATCATGTCTTCAAGCCTCGTCATCAACAACATTTCTCAAATATGTTTCAAATTTTTTAAACATGTATCAAGCTTCAAACTATCATGCTACACATTCTTAGAACAAAACATAATCATAGATTCATAAGGTTTTGAACTAAAATTTCACATGCAATACATTTTTATGAACAAGAATACATATCTACTTATTTTCTCATCATCAAAACACATGCAATAGCAAAGTATCACCAACAAAGTTCATCAAGAACACATGCAAGAACCATACATCTTTTCGAAAATTTTATAAAAATCGAGAACCATTGATGCTTTGTTTTGATTCCTACCTTGGATATATGGATTAATGGTACAATACACAAGGTGTTGAGGTGTATGGAAGATGGAAGGAAGAAAATCAGGCTTGGAGGAGAAGAAGCTCACGGCATGGCTGAAACGGAAGAAGGTGAAGTTTTGAGAGAGATGAGAGGCTGGAGAGATAAAATGTTTGGAGGTTGGGGTGTTTGAGTGTAAGTGAATAATGAAAAATCTGAGGTAATCCCCTATACTCACCCCATTCGCCACCCTCCCCAATACACACACAAGAGACCTTCACCTTTATTACTATTTTATTCACTAATGGGTTCTCAATCATTAGTGCCTTACACATAATATCTTAAAATAGCTATTATATATGTATTTAGTGGGAGACTCAAAGGTATAAAATCTGAATTATAGAGATATACATACGAGTGGAGAAATAACAATTTAGATTTGTACACATATATATATATATATATCTCGCCATTAGCCAACTAATGTAAAAATTTTATTTCATGCTAAACATAGATATATACATATATGAATTAGATGATAATTAATATCATAGGATAATTAAAAGATGTTATTGTATGATGAAAACCTTTTCGAAAATCTAGGTTTTCAAACCTAGGTTGTGATTTTTATAAATTCTAATGTTCAAGCATCATTTAAATGCTTAATAATACTGTAATATCATTTAATAATCATAGAAAATAAATTCCTATAATTTATAGATCGATAAACCATCTTTCGCTTTATTTCAAAACGTTAACGCTTGAAAACGTTCAAACGCACGATCGACTCATCTTCGAAATGGTCATAATTTTGTAATCACTTTACTAATATACTAAGCTTGATTGCTTAGAAAATTTTATGAAATTTCGATCGTCATTCGTTCTAACGTTAAAATATAACGATAAACGTTATAGACTTCGATTCTTAAATTCACGATTTTCGTGAATTTATAACAGAATTATTCCTCTAAGATAGATCAATTCATTCGATCTCGATCGATTTGATTTCTCAATGAAATTTATTTTACGGGTTTTAAAACCGTAATTAGGCCATTAAAATTACGGGTTATTACATCCTACCCTTAAAAGAAATTTCGTTCCAAATTTGTATACCTTAGAAAAATAGTCTGTATCGTTTCTTCATCGTGATCTTCAAGCTTCCACGAGCTTTTTCGTCCGTGGTGTTTCCACAAGACTTTGACCAAAAATCGATTTGTCAATTGTTGAACTTTATGGTCTATTATGCAGTAGGTTCTTCTTCATAGCTCATATCTCGAGTTGAGAACCACGCTGCCTCGACCGGATCACGTGTTTTGGGTCGATACATATTTTCTTAATTGAGATACGTGAAAACATTACGCATTTCCCAAGTTTGGCGGAAGAGCCAACTTATAGCTACCCATTCTCTTCTAGGATCTCATATGGTCCTATGAAACGGGTCTTAGTTTTCCTTTAACACCAAATCTTATGATCCCTTCGATGAGAGACCTTAAGAAATACTTTGTCTCCACTTTCAAACCGCAGCTCGATCTACATGTATCGCTGCGAAGACTTTTGTCTATCTTGCTTCTTTATTCTTTGCCTAATTTGTCGAACGATTTCAATCATTTCATTCATCGCTCGCCCTACTACTTTCCTTTCACCCACTTCATCCCAAAGAAGCGGTGATCTACATTTCCATACAAGGCTTCGATGGGCCATATCAATCGCTGATAACTATTATTGTAGGCAAACTCGGAGAGGTAAAATGTCTTCCCATTTTGCACCTCGATCTAGTACTACGTTCTCAAAGATATCTTCCAGTCCGGATTGTCCATTTCGACCGCCCATCGCTTGTGGATGAAATGTTGATCAAGTTCAACCGTGCCCAATTCTCTTTGTAGGCTACCCAAAATCTTGATGTGAATTTGAGTCTCTATTTGATGTAATAGATTTGGCTCCATGTAGTCATATAACTTTTACATATCGAGCTAGCTTATCGATCCATAAGTATTCGAATTGGTAGAAAGTGAGCATTTTGTGAGTCTCATCTACCACTACCCATATGGCGTTCTCTTCGACTTGGGTAATCAGAACGAATCCATCGTTATCTCATCCCACTTCCACTGGTATACCCAACGGTTGTAAATCAGGACGTTGATGTAAAGCTTTTACTTGTCGGCAAACAACAGCTGCCTACCTAAAGAAGCTATGTCTCGCTTTCATGCCTTCCCACCGTAACTTTTCTTTTAGGTCCGTACATCTGCATCGCCTGGGCGGTGTAGGGTGTATCGTGAGCCTCACTCATTATTTCGTTCAATTTCAATATCTTCCGAACACATATTCTTCCTTCAAACATTAAAGCATTATCCGCTTCGTGGAAATCCTTCAATTCTCCAATTCTCACCCTTCCCTTATCTTTTCCAACTTTTCCTCCATCCTTGTCTCAATGATCCTTTTCTTAAATCAGGCACATGGTGATTGTAGCGATATAGCTCATGATCGCTCTCGTTGTTCAACCAATTCAATCCTCAATTTTCTAAACTCCTCAATGAGTGTATCTTCTTGTAAGGAGACATCCCAATTTAGTTTGATTTTTACGACTCAGGCGCCGCCTATTACATCTGCCACCGGGTGATAGTTAATACCACGTCGTAATTTTACTAGTTCGAGCCATCTTCTCGCCTCATGTTTAGATCTCCGCTCGAAGTATTTCAAACTCTTATGATCTATAGATTTCACATCTCACCAGAGATGGTGTTCCATATTTTCGGCATGAACCATCCGCTAATTCTAAGTCATGTGTGGGTAGTTCATTTCATGTGGTCTGTTCGTATACTATTATTCCTTGCATCAAAACGAACCTAGTCCGTTCTTCAAGCGTCAGATACACACCACATATTCCTTGTCCGACTGAACCGCTTAGATCAGCACTTGTTAACTTCTTTGAGTTTTGAAAACTCACCTCATCTCTACAATTCAAGTGTACTTAACTCCCTTCGGAGTAGTCGGTCATTGGTCTTGTTATTTTGGAGAATCCTTCGATGAATCTCCAATAACCAGCCAACCCTAGAAAACTCCGATCTCATTCTTAGTTCAAGCGCATTTCCATTCTTGTATCGCTTCTACTTTGGCGGATCTACTTTGATTCCATCACAGTACACAATATGTCCAAGGAACACTTCCTTCAACTAAAATTCATTTGTTGAAATTAGCAAATAGTTGTTCCACCAAAGTTTGCAACACTGTTTAGATGTCTTTTTATGGTCCTCATTTCTTTGAATAGATGAATATCATCTATGAAACCAAGACAAACTTGTTTGGCACGGATGAAACACTGATTCACGAGGTCCATAAATACACCGGTGCATTTGTTAACCCGAACGGCATAACTACGAATTCAAAATGGCCATATCTTGTTGGAATGCGCTTTAGCTATATCTTCAGTCGCTTTGAGTTGATGATATCCCGACTTGAGGTCAATCTTTGATATATTGCTCCTCTCAATTGATCAAACGGATCGTCGATTCTGGCAAAGGGTATTTGTTTGAACGTCATCTTGTTCAATTTCGATAGTATATACACATCCTTAAAGATCCATCCTTTTCTCGACAAACAACAAAGCGCCCCCAAGGCGAAACACTAGGTCTAATGAAACCTAGGTCCAACAGCTCGATTGGATTTTAGTTCTTCCAATTCCTTTGGGGCCATTCTCAGAGGTGCTTTCGACACCGAGCCGATCCCGGTTCCAAGTCGATGGTAAATTCTAATTGTCTATCGAGGTAATCCGGTAGATCCTTAGAAATACATCGAAATTCCGACAATTTCTAAGTCTTCTATCTTCATTTCCGGCTTTTCTTCTCCGTCAGTAAACGAGAAAAGCATGGTATACCTTCTTATTCATCATCTTTCTTGCCTTCAATGCGGACACACGGACTCTCTTTCCATGCTAATTCCATGGAAGTTGTTGTTTCGTCAAGAAAATGAAATGATATTTTTTCCTGCAAAGAATCGGAGTGGTTTGCAACAACTACCCATTCCTAGATTATATCTACGCCACCCATGGGTATTATGTTCAAATTATTTGCCGTAACCCTAAGTGATCCTAAGTTCAACTCTAGGTTCGAGCAGAAATGTGTACAATCATAATCCCTCCTATAGTGAAGAGATTCTCATATCCCGATTTGCTTTTATAGACTAAGTCCCAAATGATCATTCATGATTTTGCTATGAAGGAGTGCGAAGCACCCAGACGAACAATACTATAACGGTATGTTGAGAAGGATTTATACCGCCAGTTTCCCGGTCCTGTTTGCTTTGTCGCCGGCAAAGATATTCTAGCCCGGGCCGGCCGAGGTCGGCTTGCTTTTTCTTTGCTGGGTCATGGTTCTGGGCCGCTGTCACGGGTATTGCCGCGGTGGTTGTTGCCTTCGTTGTTGAGGTGGTTGCCACGCCGCCGTGATTTGCCGATGTGGTTGCCGCCATGTTGTTTGCATTTGTCGTTGAGGTTGGGGCTGAAATTGATAGCCCCTGGTTGGACATTGCCGGGTGGTTCGGCCACGATCGCTTCCGAACGATCCCCGCAAAGTTTGCATAGTGTCCTTCATTCCACACCTAAACAGTTCCGCTGCCCGCCATGCACATTCCTCGTGCATTTTTCGGCACTTTGGGCACGGGCCTTTCTTTTGCTCAGGACCCTTTGTTGGAGGAACAAAAGTGGCTTCTCCATCCTTGTCCTCGATTTGTTGTACTCCTGCCATCGTTGTCTATTATTCCCGTTCTCAAACTTCCGTCAGTTACTAAAACTTGTATCCCATTTCCTCTTACCCTTGTCCACCGATTCAGATATGAGCCGATGCGCTTATCATCCGGCATTACTTTCAATGTCTAGAGCTCGTAAGAGCTCTCAGATAGGTCATGTCTCCGAGACCGAGAGATATTCTTTTTCGGCCTTAAACCCGACCTAAATTTTTCTCCCATTTTAGGTCCGTGTCCACTTGATCCAAAGCATATCTTAACATCTCACGTATGTGATCATAATCGTCATCGACATCTTTTCCTGCTTTTAACAAGAAAAATTCGTTCTTCTTTCTTCAGTAACTTTTGGAACGACTTATCATACATTTCTTTTAAAGTCTTCCCATGTTAACTCTTCCATCCGCCTCGATAAAGGTTTTTCTCGCCTCCCACCGTAAATCAAGAGTCCATTCAATTGAAGGTTACACATGACGTCGCTCCTGTGTCGTGCATCTTAAAAGGTGAAAATCCTTTCAATGGTTCTCATCCATCGTTTTTGCTTCTTCTCGACTACCTTCCCATTGAAAGTAGGAGGGTTTTGTCTTAAGAATAATTCCTCTATCCTGATCGTTGAGGTGGAGGTGGTTGAGGTATATTCTCTTCTTGTTCAGAGTTCTACCTCTTCTCCTAGTGGGTCCGCTCCGCCTACTCCTCATTCGTGGTCTTGTCTAGGAGGCATTCTTATGTAAATATATCATTAGCATCATACATTATTTTTATAACTTGAACATATACAATTTCATCATTGTCTTATTGAAAATAACTTAAATAAAACATTTCATCCTCATATACGATTTTTGTTGCAAAAGCCCTCTGGGTCATATATTATGGCAAAGTACCATAGGTAAAGTACTTGTGATCAAAAATCATTACAACGAGAATTACTTACATTTTCAAAACATTTCAAAAGGAGCCATACACATATCGGCTTCAAGGCTTTATAAAATAAAATCATGCACAACGGCTTTATAGCCTTAAAAATCCAGCCTCGTCATCCAAGTTCTTTGAAAACATAAATAAAACATACATAAGATAAATAACATAATCTCACACTTTACTTCAACATCAGCCCATCGAGTCTTCCTTATCCTCCCGGTCCTCTTCCTCTTCATCCGAGTCATCGTCGGCCGTGTGCTCTAGAGGGTCCAGCCATTATTCTCTACCATGTGAATATCCCGCATGACCATAATCCACACGAATCGGATTGTAGCTGCATGGATTAATAACCATCGAGGGTACCGCCACACTTATCCGTGCATTCGGCGAAACTCTCAACGGGCGGAGGGGTGCGCGCCATCGTGGTAGGCGGAGTGGGAACGCAGTGGTGTCCAAACATCAAAGGAGGGAAAACAGAGCTCCCAAAGCTCTAGTTCCGTCGCCCATCCGCTCGACGCAGTCTCTCGTCAACCGATATCGAGGCACCACCGGGTCGACTATCCGCGGAACCCTGCATGTACCACCAGTGACTCATCACGCCATGTGTACTCCCTGGGAGATAAGGTCCTCTGTCGCGCCATAAATCTTTATACACATATGTCGATGGTCGACGAACTAGGTAAATCGCCTATCGATCATAACCTCCGGTCGCATCGGTAGATATAGTCTCCTAAACTTCCCGAGCATAATCTTCCCAATTACATGGGAGTATAAGAAGGCGTTTGATGCCATCGTAGTCCGTCATGCCATATGCTCTGCTCTCCGCCAGGTAGTACATCAAAACTCTCCTAGATCTTCACCGCACACACATCCACTCCGATAGATGCGGATAGTCTCCTCGAGTCGGTCCATCCTATCCTCGCCGATATAGCGATTTCTCCATCCGTCACGATCAAAACTAATATCACTACTAATAATATCTCGAGCAGCGTATAAGGTAACTTAGTACATCTACGCAACTAGAAAGAACTATTCAATCTATAAGGCAATTAAATACCGGGTAATACACAGATTATGACATTCTTAGTCTACTTAGAAACAAACCTCCTAGTGACATTCTAATGCATATGAGATACCATGAGTTTTCTCACGTAATTAAAACTCGAGCTAAACTTTAACCAGATTCTAATGTATTCTGGAGATGGAAAGAAATTCTGTCCTTCATAACAAATGAAGTTCAGAGTGTTAGGGATACATAGCGAAAACCACGCGTGAAACGGAGTCCCATCGAGAGTGCATCTAAAACAAATTTACCGCGCAGTGCAGAAAATTTTCGCGATCGTGGCAAAATTTCGAGGCGTCGTACCGACTGGCCAGCACGTTATGGCTGCTGCCACGTAGTACAACTATTACATCCACGTATTCAAGTTGATGCTTAGCATTCTGAAACAAGTCAACGGTCACGCGTGTTAAAATTTTGATTGTGGTCGCTAAGTTAAAGCGTGGACGATATCAATCTCCTCATTCTTCATGGTCAACGCCGTCTCGATCATCTTTACGCTCAACTCTCGTTCAAAAAAAAAATCAAAACTAAAGTCACATTCATGCTTCCTATCATTCTTTTGTCTTTCATTATGAGCATGCTTCTTATATCGCTCACGCTCTTCAAGAGAATAACATATCCATTATCAACATAAATTTCATGATCCATAATTATAACTTCAAAATAACATCATAGCTCATTTATTTATACTTATACATATCAACTTGCTTTCATACATTCGCTTTTAATTATTCGATTCGTTTCAAAATGTACATCTCAACTTAATCACTCGTACCATTACCATTTAATTTCAAAATTAAATTTTTTTGAAAATCTTTGCTCATCTTTTCATTTCCATCATCATAACATTATAACTTTCCTTCCTTTTCCTTCAAAATCCTTTCACACTTGATCATCATATAGAATTCTTCACTCATAAGTTTAAAAGAAACCGCCACCTTTTCTCGCTTGAGCTCGATGTGATGGAGTGTTGAGAGTAGCCGAGATTTCTAGTCATCTTAAAAGGTGAAAATCTTTCAATGGTTCTCATCCATTGTTCGACTTCTTCGACTACCTTCCAATTGAAAGTAGGAGGGTTTTGTCTTAAGAATAATTCATCTATCCCGCGATCGTTGAGGTGGAGGTGGTTGAGGTATATTCTCCTTCTGTTCGGTGAGTTCTACTCTTCTCCTAGGTCTCCTCACTCTTACCTCGCTCGTGGTCTTATCTAGGAGGCATTCTATGTAAATATATCATTAGCATCATACATTATTTTTATAACTTGAATATATACAATTTCATCATTGTCTTATTGGAAAATAACTTAAATAAAACATTCAACTTGTTATACACGATTTTGTTGCAAAGCCCTCTCGGATCATATATATATGGCAAAAGTACCATAGGTAAAGTACTTGTGATCAAAAATCATTACAACGAGAATTACTTACATGTCGACTTTCAAAACATTTCAAAAGGATATACACATATCGGCTTATAAGGCTTTACAAAAATAAAAATCATGCACAACGGCTTTATAGCCTTAAAAATCCAGCTCGTCATCCAAGTTCTTCAAAACATAAATAAAACATACATAAGATAAATAACATAATCCTTCACACTTTACTTCAACATCAACCCCGAGTCTTCCTCATCCTCCTCGGGTCCTCTTTCTTCATCCGAGTCATCGCTTCAGTGTGCTCTAGAGGTCCAGCCATTATTCTCTACCATGTGAATATCCCATGACCATAATCCACACGAATCGGATCAGTAGCTGTCATGGATTGTTATAACCATCGAGGGTACCACACTTATCCGTGTTGTCCAACGGAAACTCTCAATCGGCGGTAGGGTGCCGCCATCGGTGGTAGAGGCGGAGTGGTGAACGATGTGGTGTCCAAACATCAAAGGAGGGAAACAGAGCTCCCAAAGCTCTAGGTCCGGTTGCTCCATCCGCCCGGACGGTCCCCCGTCATCCGATATCGAGGCACCACGGGTCGACTATCCGTGGAACCTCGTGTACGCCACTCGTGACTCTATCACGCCATGTGTACTCCCGTGAGGAGATAAGGTCCTCTCGGTGTTACGCCATAAATGTTGCACATATGTCGATGGTCGAGGAACTGTAAATCGCCTATATCATAACCTCCGTCGACGGTAGATATAGTCTCCGAAACTTCCGAGCATAATCTTCCCAATTACATGGGAGTATAGTAAGAAGCGTTTGATGCCATCGAGTCCGTCACGCCATATGCCCGCTGCCTCCACAGCCTAAGGTAGTACATCAAAACTCTCCTAGATCTTCACCGCACATCCATTTTCTCAATAGATGCGGATAGTCTCCTCGAGTCGGGTCAGTCCTATCATCCTCCTCGCGATATAGCGCATTTCCTCCATCTCATCACGATCAAAACTAATATCGTCACTAATAATATCGATAGCGTATAAGGTAACTTAGTACATCGGTTAAGCAACTAGAAAGAACTATTCAATCTATAAGGCAATTAAATACTAATTAATACACGGATTATGACATTCTTAGTCTACTAAGAAACAAACCTCCTAGTGACATTCTAATGCATATGAGATACCATGAGTTTTCGCCTAATTAAAACTCGAGCTAAACTTTAACCAGATTCTAATATATTCTGGAGACGGAAGAAATTATGTCCTTCATAACAAATGAAGTACAGAGTGTTAGGATACGGGCAAAAACCACGCGAAACGGAGTCCTATCGAGAGTACGATCTAAAACAAATTTACTGCGAGCAGAAAATCGCGATCGTGGCAAAATTTCTCGAGGTGCGGCCGACGACGGTTGTGCACGCTATGGCTGCTGCCGACGTAGTACAACTATTACATCCACGTATTCAAGTTGATGCTTAGCATTCTGAAATCCAAGTCAACGGTCACGCATGTTAAAATTGTGATTGTGGTCGCAAGTTAAAGCTGATGACGATATCAATCTCATTCTTCATGGTCAACGCCGTTCTCGATCATCTTTACGCTCAACTCGATCAAAAAAAAAATAAAAATCAAAACTAAAGTCACATTCATGCTTCCTATCATTCTTTTGTTTTCATTATGTGAGCATGTTTCTTATATCGCTCACGCTCTTCTTAAGAGAATAACATATCCATTATCAACATAAATTTCATGATCCATAATTATAACTTCAAAATAACATCATAGCTCATTTATTTATACTTATACATATCAACTTGCTTTCATACATTCGTCTTTAATTATTCGATTCGCTTCAAAATGTACATCTCAACTTAATCACATCGCACCATTACCATTTAATTTCAAAATTAATTTTTTTTTTTTGAAAATCTTTGCTCATATCTTTTCATTTCCATCATCATAACATAATCCTTCAAACTTGATCATCATATAGAATTCTTCACTTCATAAGTTTAAAAGAAACCGCTACCTTTTCTCGCTTGAGCTCGATGTGATGGAGTGTTGAGAGTAGCCAGATTTCTAGAAGTCCGATGACTCAATCTAGACTTAATTTTGGAAAGAATTTGGGTTTCAAAGAAAACGCTCGATACCACTCACACGACTCACTCCGGATAACCCGGACGAACGGACTAATACTAGGAATAGTATTTATGGATGCTAAGACTATTACAACAAAGCTTATCACATGATATGTAATACTTGGGACCAAACATACATTTATAACAAATCAGCCAAAAGGTTTAGACCAACGGATCCCAAATGATATTACAATCAAGGGCTTCATAGTTCATATTATCTTATCATGAGATATAACATAAAATAGTTCGTTGCGTGAAAGTGTGAATACATATGACGATATGTATTCAAGGTTAATAATTTAACAAAATAATCAGGACACCGACTTCCTCAACACCCTCCATCATCAACGTCCGAGCTCAACTCGCACATTTAAAACAAATGCAGGTCGAGTACAAAATTTGCAAACGTGACTCGTGCGAAAACATTTTATTGTCTTTGAATTACATCGCATATTATGGTAAGACACAAGGGTTTTAGTTGAAAATGCTCAGCTTACTAAAATATTTTCATCGCTCATAGGTTGCTTCGCGAGCATTTTTCTTGGTGTATGATCCATATCCCTTGTCATCATTTCATCGTAACATTATAGTCGAACGTCGTGAAGGAGGCCTCTCCCTACGACGCCGTGATCGGCCGTGAATTGTCCTTACAAGCACACGTCACCTTAGTACACGTAATTCTAGCTGTAAAGCCTTCCGGCGTAGGATCCGATATCGATTCATTCATAAGTTGGGAGCTACCCAACAACATATCAATCATATCATTCTCATGGATAGGATACAATACACAAAACATAAATATTTTTGGTGTAATCTTATAAATATTTTAATCACAGTTGAAATATGCATCATAAATAAAGTTTGTTGAAATAAGTAGTCATGCCACATTTTGTTTTAGAAATAAAGCCCACCGAAAACTATTATTCGTTTTAATGCTCGCCACGTCAACGTCTGTATTGCTATGTCATTCACCTTTATATAAAAAGGATGTTTTAGCACGTTGTTCACGTATTTCGAGACTTTACAAAGTCTATAATAAGCTTCGATATTTTATATTGATATAAATTGAATTCTAACGAATTCAATACGTTATTTTAGCGATACTAAGTTTAACATTTCTTGTCTTTCAATAGGGACGAGATATGTTCGAAATTACCATTTTACCCTCTTGGTAAATGGTTGTCACACCCTCAATCCTAAGTACGGATTAATGTGATTGTAACTCTAAACATGAATAATTATTGTGGAGATCCCTTTTAACAATAAATTGTAAAACATATGTCAAGTATATTTGGACTTTAATACATAAATTTAGGTTCTTGCAATGAAGACATGTGATACATATGACGATACTATCAAGGTATAAACTTTTCAACACAATAATCCTATTGCTCAACACCGCCTCCATCCATCATCTCGCTCAACCGCATTTAAAACAAACATGCGGTGGTGACAAGAATGCACATAAGTGGACTCATGCCAAAATATTTTATCATTTGAAGATTACACCGCCACATCATGGTAAGACACAAGGGTTTTAGTTGAAAATGCCTTATGCTACTAAAGCATTTTATCATTCATAAAAATCACCGCCGCATTTTTCTTGGTGTGTATGATCCGTATCCCTTATCATCATTTCATCATATCATCATAGTCGAAAGTCGAGAGGAGGCCTCACGACCCGTGACCGTCCGTGAATTGTCCTTACGGCACACAATCACCTTAGGTGTACACGTTAATCCTAGCTGTATAAGCCTTCCGCATAGGATCCGATATCGATTTCATTCATAAGTTGGGAGTGACCAACACATTCATATCATTCATGTCATTCATATCAATTTCATGGATAGGATACATACACAAAACATAACATTTTTAAGGGTAATCTTGTAAACATTTAACAACAGTTGAAATAAGCATCGAAATAAATATTTGGGAAGCATTTTATTCTTGAGTAGAGTAAAGCCCACTTGCCGGTGCGATTGTCTAAATCGATTTCTTGAATGCAGAGCCCTAAACTTAGCCTATCTATTCTGGCCTTGAGGTTTTGGAGTTGAAATATCCATCGGTCTTAGAACCCATATTTCTATTTTAGTGTATATCATGGTATGATATACACTCAATTGACCATAGTATGGTGTAACCTAGTCGAATATTTCACGTTAAGGTATCTTTCGTGAAAATATTATCATGATGTTTTATCATAATTCGCACATCTTATAATGCTCTATCGCACTTGCGACATAACATAATGAATGCATCGATTAATAGATGTTAGTCGCATAAGGCATACTTACATAGGGGTTTCCAACACTTAGTCAAATTTCAGTGTTTAATTTCAGCAAAACAGCTTGACAACCAAGTGACATACTTTGATGACCGTAACCTCTGATCAGAATACGTATGGTCGCACAAAGATACATTCTGGAAACCTCTAAACATGTACTACAAGTTCTAAGAAGAATTAAATCCAAAGAGTCGTGGTTCTGAAGATATGGGGTCTCAAAGTGGGCAACTCAAACTGACTTCTATACTTAGAAAATTTTCAGAATTTTCAGTTTTAGCTTCTGACGAGGGTTTTATGAGGCTCGTAACTTTTGACTCACAATACCAAAATGTCTGCAGGCTACCAATTTAGAAACCTTGTAACAAGTACTTCATATGTCATGAAGACCATACTGGAAAATATCTAACTCATCGAGAAATACATAAGTCCAAAGTTGACTAGTTGAAATGGACAGTTTCAGTAGGTGACTTTGGGTCGATGAAAGGTATACCTATAAAACTTGGTTTGGTATCAAACTTTCCAGATCATAACTAGACATGGTGAGGAACATTTCTTATGAAGAAACCCAAGTCCAAATCGGACTACAAATGGCTTGAACACCTCACGTAAAAGTCATACTCAACAGCCTATATATGAAAAATTTACTAAGGCAGTTTGTCCAAAACAACTTACTGTAATTATCAACTTTAAAAATTCACCATGAGTTCATTATAAGGAATCTGGAAATGAAACCAATCATATTGAAAATCCACTTAAGTCTAGTTTTATCCAGAAAAGCCTCACTCAATGATTCACCATAGATTGGGAGATAAAATGTTTTACCACAGCTATCACTCCCGTGACAATTTTGTGCAGTTGGCTTGTAAAATCTGGAATAAATAGTAAAGATTTTAGAAAATTCTGAAAATTTACAGGAATCTTCTAGACATGCTGAATTTTGTTTCTGCCAAATTTTATAGTTTTATCAATAGCCAAACTTAAAACAAAGCAACGCACTATGGTGATAAACACGGCGATTTCGCGATTTGTGCAGTTTTTGATAAATACAATTAAAATAGCAAATCAAGTTGGATGGACTTGAAATTTTACAGTGGCACACTAGAACATATAATTTCAACATATCAAAATTCACAATCATCGGACCACTGAAACTTAGTCAAATAAATTCGTGAAGTTGCTGTTCGTCCAGGAAATCAACATGCAATGATCAAAAGTATTGAATCTACCTATTAAATCAACATGCAATCACTTTCAAGCATAGACCCAACACATTCAAGCATATTGATGAACATGCATGTGTATATCTTGATCATCCCTAGGATCTAAGGAGATGGTATCTACCTTAGCCACAGAAATTGGCAGAGAATCAGAGGGATGAAGAGTGGATTGGGGCTGTCCACCTTGAGGGCCTTGCTGCCGTGAGATGAAATGAGGGGAAGCTCATGGCCTCCTTGCAGAATTTAGAGAGAGGAGGAGAGGAGAAATGGGAAAGAGAGAGAAGAGGGCGGCAATGAGGGGTGTGAGGGGTGTTGGTGGGTATAGGGTGGAAGAACAAGTGACTTATCTTAAGTGACAAATGTAACTACTCTCATGCATTACTACACTTGCACAACATCACACCTCTCCTCTACACACCCAATATACGACACACTTATATATATGTATAAGTTTCAGATTTTAATAGTGTAATTATGTTATAATTAATCCAATGTCACTTAGATACATGTAATAGGAAAATCAACAATACACTTTGTTACACCTTCAAGGGTTTTCGGCTATTACACATAAACACATAGGTCAAATTTTATTTTTCATGCCAAACATTGATATATGTTATGACATATAGTTTAGATGATAAATAATATCATAGGATAAATTAATGGCATAATTTTATGCGACAAAATCGAGTTCGAAAATTAGGGTTTTCAAAGCGTTTGAAAAATTGGTCACTCTCAATTCTTGTTGATCTAGCATTGATTTAATGCTTAATAATACTGTAATTACATATACTAATCATGGAAATTAATTCTATAATTTCTTGATCGATTAAAATGCTTTGTCGTTTCATCTCAAACGTTAACGTTTGAAAAGCGTTAAACGCTTCATTATCGACTATCTCGAAATGGTCGCATCTTTAATAAATTATTCCATTAATAATGGAATTTAATTCTAAGCTAATTTCTTAGAAAAATTTACAACGTTTAACTATCGATCACGAAATCGACGTTAAAGTAAAATCGACCTATACACTTCTATACTCTTATTCCTTAATTCACAATTCTCGTGAATATAAAATAGAATTCATTCTCGAATAATCGAAATCATTATTCGATATCTTATGGATTGAATCATCTCAAATGGAATTTCTAATTTCGGGTTTTAAATACCGTAATTGGATTTTAATTCTCGGGGTATACATCCTACCCCTCATAAAAGAAATTTCGTCCCAAATTTGCATACCTCATAAAGTATGGGTATCTTAACATCATAACATATAACTTTCTATGTGCTTTTCTTTCGTCCATGAGTTCTTTCATTGACTTTCATTATAAGGCCCAAACTGCTTCTTTATCGTTGAATCCACAATCGTCAAATTAGTCAGATTTTCATCATAACTCATCTGAGTCAAAGGTCATCGTCATCATGTTGTTTTAGAGAATTGGGTCATTTTCGTATTTCTTCGCGACATGGGAAAACATTTCGCATTTCTCCACGAATGGTGGAAGTACCAATATAGCTCCTAGGCCTATCATTTCTAGGAGCCGTAGGTCCTATAAAACGTGATCTCAACATTCTTATCTAAACTTATAATTCCTCTAGATGGAGAAATTTTAAGAAACTTTAATTCGCATTCAGAATCTGCATCGTTTCTGCCGTACAGTAAAACTTTTGTCTCGTCTAACTTTTCTTATTCCTTGCCTGGTAGATATCTTAATCGTTTCATTTACAACGTCGGACTTATACCTTTCACCTACTTTATTACCATAAAGTGGTGGTCGATACCTTTTTTTCCGAGCCAATGCCTCATAAAACTATATTGATCGTTGTTGTGGCCACGTCGTATCAATAAACTTAACAAGTGGTATAACACGTTCTCACTTGCATCTTGGTTTTAATACTTATGTTCTATCGTATGTCCTTAAAGCGTTCATACATCCCCTTCGATTGTCTATCATGCTGCAGTGGACATCTATGTTAAAAGCTTAACTCGTATCTAACTCTTTTGTGAGTTAGTTCCAAATCTAGGGATACTCTGAAGTCTCTATGTGTAGTTTGGTACTTCTTGTAAATATACGATTTCCTTTATGTACAACGCGAGTTAACTTATTGGATCTACGGGTCATCACGAATAGCGCATCAAACATAATTGGTGAGTCATTTCACTATTACCCATATATCGTTGTTTCTTTATGACTTTGGTAAAATCATACGTAAGATCCTTTGCTATATCATTCCATTCTCATTTGTATCTCTGAGATTATAATCTTTAAGGCCTTTGATACAATGCCTTTACTTATTGTAACCAAGACCTCGCTCGACTATGGTTATATCTTATCTCTTCCTTCTTATCTAATTTTCTCGTAAATCATAATCATCTTAATAATGTCACGGTTGGCGGTATGAGAAGGATCATGAAATTCATTCTTGGTTTCATTTCTAAGCTTATTATTGCTTGAAATATAGTATTTCTTCTCTTAGACAATATAACAATGTCGTATTCCTTAAAATATCCTTTAGCTCTTCATTCCTTATTTTAATTTGTATTCTATTCATGTTCATTTTTTCTTTTAGTCATATTTCACTTGGTTGTGGGAATACTACTTACATTCCCTCGATTTCCGATATTTACTGCTCGTTTCTTAACTTTTCGATGAGTTTTCCTTTCTATAAGGACATACCATAATTTAGACCGAAATTTATATCTTAGGCATTAAATTCTACATTAACAGTCATGGGTGATCATTTATCACATTTATAATCTTTACTCTGATTCGTTCCATCTTTCCTATCTTGTATCCAAGTTTCTTTGCTAAGAATAAATTCTAACTTTGTAAATTGTGAAGGGTTCTTAATTTATTGATATAGGGTGAAATTTCCAAGACTTTGGTATTTATACACGTACTATCGAGGTAATAGATTTGGCACCAGTGAAGTCGTATAATCTTCTTTACATAATGGGCTAACTTGTGGATTCATAAGTACTTTGGATGGTAGGAGTAGCACTCTTGGTGAGTCTATCAACAATTACCAATATACGGTGTTCCTCTTTTTGATTTGGGTAGTTCGTAAGTAAATCCATCGTTATTTCAATCCATTTCCACTGGATTTCAACGGCAGTAACTTTCCGTTATGGAGCTTGGTGTAACGCTTTCATCTGCCGGCAAATAAGCAGTGTTCTACGAAGAAAGCTATGTCTCGCTTCATGCCTTCCACCAAAACTTTTCTTTCGTGTCTTGACATCTTAGTACTATCCGAGGTGCGAGTGTAGGGTGTATCGTGAGCCTCAATCATTATTTCATTTTGAAGTTTTGCGTCTGAGAGCGCATATTCTTCCTTCAGACAATAAGGCGTTGTCCGAGCCTCTCAGGAAGTCTTAAATCCTCCACTTACCCTTTCTCGGATCTTTTCTAACTTTTCCTCCTATCTTGTTCTCTCGCGCATCCTTTTCTTAAATCGAGTTATCACTATTCCAAGTCATGAGTTGGGAAATTGACTTCATTGGCCTAAGTCATGTGTGACGTAAGTTATTATTTATCTCATATTAATACATATCCTTACTTATTAATCCATGTAAATTTGATTCTTTTGGGGTAACTATCTATTGGTCTTGTTACCTTAGAGAGTTCTTAATGGATCTCAATAGTAGTTAATCAATCTATAAAATTCGATATTTTTTAGGTCATTGACGTCTTTCATCTTTAGTTGTTTTGTCCTTTGTCGATCTCTTGTTCTCTTTTAAAGACACTATGTGCCGAGGAATATTTCTTTTCCGAATTAAATTTACAAAGCTAGATTGGCAAAATTTTGCCTGGCTATTAAAAGTCGAAGACAGCCTTCGATTTTCTTTTATGTTCTTTCGTCCTTGAATAAATAAGAACATCATCCGTAGGAGTTGTGATAAAATTTTCTGGTATGTGAAACACTCGATTTTGAGGTTCAATGAACGGCTGGTGCATTGGTTGAGGGCATAACTATTATCTCATTAGTAACCATATCTTATTGTAGAATTCATTCCGTATTTTGGATACCATTCTTCAAGACCATATAATATTACATCATAATGCCTCGATGAGGACTTTTCATACATTACTTATGAGGTCGGTTCACGGTGACGATCTAAAGGCTCTAGCTCTTTTCACTCAAAACTTGACCTTCTTTCACCATATTCATAAACTCTTCGAACTACGTTATTTTACATATTATAATCACATCATTTCATCATAAACCATTACTACATATAATCTATATATGATTCTATGGAGTCTATGTCTTTGAATGACCTTTGTCGTAGCTTCTCCCTTGAACTTGCCTTCTCCAAGCGTTTTTGTTTATCTCTTGATGATCGATTACTTTCGGAGAGCCAGGTCCAGGCTACAGCCCGTTTCTTATTAGAAATTGGTGTTACCTTTTCGTGAAAGTATGGTTGGGTTGGTAGCGGTAATTCTCCTAATCCATGGGCGATAAGATTTTGTCCTTTGCCTTCGCCTGTTCCGGTACCATTGATGGCGCGAGGGGCGGCTGGCGTCGGACATCGAGTACAACCATTCCTTTTATCTGTGTGGTGTAACACTCCGGGTTCGGACAAGTACTCGTGGTGTCGCTTCCCGCATATATGTATGCTTAAACTTGTTGATAAATCCGGTAAGTCTCTGAGACTTTGGAACTTTTCTCATGGAGAAAATATTATATTGATATTCCTTTGCAAAATTCGCCGATCCGTTGGTAAATGAGTGATAAGTCGTGGATACCATCCTCAGTTTGTCACTCTATAATTACGAGCATCCTTCCATGATGTAGGAACTTCTCCAAACTGTCCTAAATCCATGCCTAGTTCATAATAAAAGAGCCCGATATGCTCGTGTGAGTTATAACCTTGTGAGGCTTAGGTTAACTTTAGCTCGCTGGACTCTTTTCTGCATCTACAGAAACATAGTTCTAGATGGTCCGAGCTTAAATTAAGCAATGGAGGGATTTCTAAACAAGAAGGATCTCTTAAAGAATTATACACTTTAAGACATATATAACCCGTAGATGACTCCTGTCTTTATCTTAATACTCATTTTACGCTTTTATCTTAAGTATATTGCCTTAAAGATATTATAGCGTTACAGTAGTCGATATTCAATAGGAAAACTTCTAACGGAAAGGTTAGGCCCAAGTCACTAATCACGGAATGACAACATAGAAACTGTCTTTCTAAAATATATCTACGTTCACACGTATGTAATGATCCAAATCATTGGATAGACTAGGTGATTCTAGGTTCAATTTCGAGCAAGTTAACACGTTAGTGGCTAATTCCGTGATAGGTAAGAGAATTTTCATTTCTTGATTCGTTACCCGAGGTTGGGTTCTCGCTCTACGCATACTTGTGCGATGTCAGCTGAAGCACCTATATCGAACAAAATCTTATGGCTATTGAAAATTTTCCTCGTACATACCCCTGTTATTTTGACTTTTGTCGCTTAAGTATAGGCTTTGGTCTCTGTGTTCCGCTATTAAGTTCAAATGTATCTATTTCATATGTCATTTGTCCTTTCCATTGGGACATTATGTTCCTTGCTATGGTCTTCTTGCCTCATTCACTTTATCTTCTCGGTATCCGTCGTTATGCTTTTACCAATAGCATTCGTGGTTAGGTCTACATCAACTTATCCTTTGATATTTGATATATTTCAATAACTAAGTCTCATCTTAGAGATCGTCATGTTTATCACTATCATTCATTCATAATCCAATATGAATGATTAAATTTCTTTTTTTCACTTTATCGATCTTAGGGTATATTCTCATATATTCTTACTTTAAACTCTTTTCCGGAGAAGTCCTTGTATCGGCCTTTAAGCCATCGTTGTAATATCCCTTGGATATAGTATTTCTTCTTAATCTTTTATTGATTCATCGTGCAATTTATAAGATAAAACCTTTGTCCATGCTGAGGATGTATTATACTTTTGCTTTGACGTCAAATATCTTTACCATTTTCTCACATTCAATGATTTCTTCATTTCCATATCGAGATACTTAATACCTCACTTTATTGATCGTCACAAAATATGGGGATAAGATTTACAATTAGGTCCACCTTAAGATCCTTCCATGTGAATCTTTCGTGTATTCTCTGATGTATTTCCTTTGCAGATCTATAGGAACTATCTTGTTTGTTAACTATTAAGTTATACAAGATAAGCGTGTGTCATTATATCTTAGAGTATTAGATTCATTTCAAAACAATGAATACTTTCTTAATCCGTTCTTTACTTCCAAGTTACTTACTTATCGAGTCATAACACTCTCGAAACTTATGTCATATCATGAACTATCTAATTATAGCTCATAATTTCTTCTACTATTTTGACTGCCCATTTTCTTGAGCATGGTATCGAAATTAATCTTACTTCGTTATACCTGGTTCCCACTTTCGGGACTAGAATCGTTATCATTATCATATGGCTTGGTAGGGTAGTACATTCGATCATATAACTTAAATTCTAAGCATCTTATTTCATGTCTTGGCTTTGGAGTTATTTCCTCCATACTTAGTTCACATCTAGGCTATCCTGCGTTACACTGATCTTGAGGATTAGATTCCTCAATCTCATTACCTTTGTTTAACTAAGTTTAATTACGGAATCGATTATGCTCAAACATAATCTCATTGACCTGAGGTATAGGCGGAGATTGTCATCGAGAGCGCTATCATTTCCTTATATATATATTCTTTGAAAAGAATATCTTGTATGCATCTTTATTCTTTTAAAGCGTTCTAAC
Source organism: Salvia rosmarinus (assembly GCA_036937905.1). Taxonomy (NCBI): domain Eukaryota; kingdom Viridiplantae; phylum Streptophyta; class Magnoliopsida; order Lamiales; family Lamiaceae; genus Salvia; species Salvia rosmarinus. The sequence goes on along the minus strand of CM072814.1, from coordinate 46,006,280 downwards.
CTACTAGCGAGGTTTCAAGGACATCAAACTATCTTAAAGATAAATTGTAATTGCTCTCATCATGACATAATAAGGGAAATTCATATCCCATGATATCATATACTTTCTTTGCTTTTATTCTGTGCATTCGATCTAAAGGTATCTTATTCAAATTTTGTTATCATATATCTATGAAGGCATAATCTTCGCTCGTCAATCTTTGTAAAGCCCATCAAGGGTCATCACATTCATTGTATCATAGGAAAAATATCTCATTTCATCGAGATTTTCTTTACATCATAATTTGATGTCTATCACTTTACTAGTCCGAAACTTTTAGGTGAGTCGAGATAAGTCAACTATTTCAGCCGGACATTTATCGCTTACTAATTCGTTACTTAGGTGACAAGGTAAGTCACTTCATCTTACTTGATGGTTTAAGAGTCGAGAAAAGATTATCACGACTACTTACTAGTCTATGTCTCACCCATCAAGATAACATCTCTTCAATGATTGAATCGATGTTCCTTGGATGAATAAATGGGCTCTAGGGTCCAGACCAGAATGACAACTCACGATTTCTTTGGTCATATGGTGGCACTCTCAATTATATTCTCAGCACATAGCTTTGGGTTCAAAAGGACACTTTATGAATTTTGGGTTGGAAATTTTTCTTAAAAAGTAGAAACTCGAATGATTTCTCATTGAACTAGGTCATAGATTAAACTCAGCGACAAAAATGGATAACGAATAGAATTTTGAAAACTCATATACCCTATAATGGGTCATCAATAAAGGTTCTCATGTGTGTCATGGTCTACTGTGTTACTTAGAAATTACTTTCTTAGTAACATCCTAAGATTGAATATCATCATAAACGTCTTCTCTCTAATCTGACATAGCTTCAACTGATTCTCGTGAATTCTGAAGTAGGAATTAGGAATTTGGTCCTTCATAGAAATGAAGTAGTGCGTTAGGAGCACGTAGAGCGAAAACCATGTCGAAATCGGAGTTCACACGATCAAGAACTAGTCAAAACAAAATCATTGCGCGGTGCAGGGGAAATTTACAGCGTTCGCGAGGTCATACCGATGCCGACACCAAGTCGTGCATGCCTTACCGATGCGAGGGTACACGAATATTGCCGAACAAGTCAGATAAACTACCCATCGATATGTCAAAGGCGTGTTATAAATACCGATTTAAAGTCGACGGGACATGCTGATGTCGGGCCGGGTCGGACATGTCGGGTCTAACAATTTGATAAATCTTTCACTTTTCTTCATCAAGATGGAATGAAGTTCTCAAATCCATCACTAATCTTGTTCTTGTAATTGAAGAAATTCTTACTTCTATGTTCTTTCGTAGAAAGGGATCATGCGTCCTATAAAGTCTATTTACTTTTGAACTAGCATACTCATCATCATAATCAACTTTGAGATTGAAGTAAAACTTGAATATTTCGTACGAGCTCATTTACACGCCGTGTTTCGTTGAATTTAAAGAATTCAACATATCATATTGACAATTCAATGTCATCTCAATCATTTTAAACATGAATAATCATAACTCGTCATAATAATGAACCATATTACATTTGTAAATTAAACATTTCATCTTCAGCATATGTACCAAACTTTCTCATATCATTGTCATTTCTCTTATATTTTCTTTCTTTTCATAACTTCCTTGAAAATCATTTTGTCACAACAGTTATTCATCAGACCTTCTCATAGTTTCATTTCACTTGATAAAATTTTGTTTCACTTTCAAACTTTTCGCTTCAATCGAGAAAATAATTTCATAAACATTCGATCCAAATAGCTAATTTTCAAAACTTTGGAAAGAGTCATTTACCTCATTTCGGTTGAGCTTGATGTGATGGAGTGTTGAGCATTGTCCGGATCTCTAGAAGTCTAATGACTCAATTAACTTAAAAGAAGATTTTGGGTTCAGAGCTAACTCCCTGTACCCTGTCACAGCCCTCAATCCTAAGTAGCGGATTAACGGAGTTGTAACTCTAAACATGGATAATTATACGGAGATCCTTAACAATAAATTGTAAAACATATTCAGTATATTCTTGGACTTTAATACATAAATTTAGGTTTTGCGCTGGAAGACATGTGATAAGATAATATGAAGATGTACTATCAAGGTATAAACTTTTCAAATGACAATAATCCTATTGCTCAACACCCCGTCCATCATCTCGCTCAACCGCACTTTAAAACAACATGCGGGTCAGTACAAGAATGCACTTGGACTCATGCCAAAATATTTTATCATTTGAAGATTACACGCCACATCATGGTAGAACAGGTTTTAGTTGAAAATGCCTTCAGCTTACTAAAGCATTTTATCGATCATAAAATCATCGCTCGCGGGCATTTTTCTTGTGTGTATGAGTCCGTATCCCTTATCATCATTTCATCATATCATATAGTCGAAAGTCGTGAGGGAGGCCTCCTCTACGACCCGGACGCCGTGAATTGTCCTTACGGCACACGTCCTTAGGTGTCACGTTAATCTAGCTGGTATAAGCCTCCGCATAGGATCGATATCGATTTCATTCATAAGTTGGGAGTGACCAACACAGTTCCATATCATTCATGATTATTATATCAATTTCATGGATAGGATACTACACAAAACATAACATTTTTGGCGGTAATCTTGTAAACATTTAACAATCAGTTGAAATAAGCATCAGTAAATAAATATTTGAAGCATTTTATTCTTGAGTAGAGTAAAGCCCTGGACTGCGATTGTCTAAAGTCGATTATGCTTGAATCTGCACGCTTTATCTATTCTCGGCCTTGAGGTTTTGGAGTTGAAATATCCATCGGTCTTAGAACCCATATTTTATTTTAGTGTATATCATGGTATGATATACACTCGATTGACATGTGTAGCACTAGCGAATATTTCACGTTAAGGTATGCTTTAGGTGAAAATCGTATCATGATGTTTTATCATAATTGCGTACATCTTATAATGCTTCATGCACATTTTGCGACATAACATAATGAATCATCGATTAATAGCATGTTAGTACATAAAGCAATACATTAGGGTTTCCAACACTAGTCAAATTTCAAGTGTTTTAATTTCAGCAAAACACTAGAAACAACCCAAGTGACATACTTTGATGACCCATAACTCTTCGATTCAGAACGTATGGTCGCACAAAGATACATTCTGAAACTCTAAACATGTACTACAAGTTCTAAGAAGGAATTAAACCAAAGAGTCGTGGTTCGGAAGATATGGGGTCTCAAGGTGGGCAACTCAAACTGACTTCTATACTTAGAAAATTTTCCAGAATTTTCAGTTTTAGCTAACGACGAGGGTTTTGCGAGGCTCGTAACTTTGACTCACAATACCAAAATGTCTGCAGGCTACCAATTTAGAAACCTTGTAACAAGTACTTCATATGTCATAGAAGACCATACTGGAAAATATCTAACTCATCAGAAATACATAAGTCCAAAGTTGACTAGTTGAAATGGACAGTTTCCAGTAGGTGACTTTGGTCGATGAAATATACCTATAAAACTTGGTTTGGGATCAAACTTTCCAGATCATAACTAGACATGGTGAGGAACATTTTTATGAAGAAACCAAGTCCAAATCGGACTACAAATGGCTTGAACACCTCACGTAAAAGTCATACTCGACAGCCTATTATATGAAAAATTTACTAAGGCAGTTTGTCCAAAACAACTTACTGTAATATCAACTTTAAAAATTCACCGTGAGTTCATTATAAGGAATCTGGAAATGAAACCAATCATATTGAAAATCCACTTAAGTCTAGTTTATCCAGAAAAAGCCTCACTCAATGATTCACCATAGATTGGGAGATAAAATGTTTTACCACAAGTCTATCACTCCTGAATTTTGTGCAGTTGGCTTGTAAAATCTGGAATAAATAGTAAAGATTTTTAGAAAATTTTGAAAATTTACAGGAATCTTCTAGACATGCTGAATTTTGTTTCTGCCAAATTTTATAGTTTTATCAATAGCCAAACTTAAAACGAAAGCCACGCACTATGGGTGATAAACACGGCGATTTCGCGATTTGTGCAGTGTTTTGATAAATACAATTAAAATAGCAAATCAAGTTGGATGGACTTGAAATTTTACAGTGGCCACTAGACACATATAATTTCAACATATCAAAATGCACAATCATCGGACCACTGAAACTTAGTCAAATAAATTCGTGAAGTTGTTGTTCGTCCAGGAAATCAACATGCAATGATCAAAAGTATTGAATCTACCTATTAAATCAACATGCAATCACTTTCAAGCATAGACCCAACACATTCAAGCATATTGATGAACATGCATGTGTATATCTTGATCATCCCTAGGATCTAAGGGATGGTATCTACCTTACACGAAATTGGCAGAGAATCGAGAGGGATGAAGAGTGGATTGGGCTGTCCACCTTGAGGGCCTTCTGCGTGAGATGAAAATGAGGGGAAGCTCATGGCCTCCTTCAGAATTTAGAGAGAGGGAGGAGAGAGAAATGGAGGAAGAGAGAGGAAGAGGGCGGCAATGAGGGTGTGAGGGGTGGTGTTGGTGGGTATAGGGTGGAAGAACAAGTGCTTATCTTAAGTGACAAATGTAACTATCTCTCATGCATTACTACACTTGCACAATCATCACACTCTCCTCTACACACACCCAATACGACACACACTTATATATATGTATAAGTTTCAGATTTTAATAGTGTAATTATGTTATAATTAATCCAATTCACTTGATACATGTAATAGAAAATCAACAATACTTTGTTACACCTTCAAGGGTTTTCGCTATTCACATAAACCATAGGTCAAATTTTATTTTCATGCCAAACATTGATATATGTTATGACATATAGTTTAGATGATAAATAATATCATAGGATAAATTAATGGCATAATTTTATGCGACAAGAATCGAGTTGAAAATTAGGGTTTTCAAACGCGTTTGAAAAATTGGTCACTCTCAATTTTGTTGATCTAGCATTGATTTAATGCTTAATAATACTGTAATTACATATACTAATCATAGGAAATTAATTCCTATATTTCTTGATCGATTAAAATGCTTTCGTTTCATCTCAACGTTACGCTTTGAAAACGGCAAAAGCTCATCGACTCATCTCTAAATGGTCCCATTACTTTAATAAATTATTCCATTAATAATGGATTTAATTCTAACTAATTTCTTAGAAAAATTTACAACGTTTAACTATCGATATGAATCGACGTTAAAGTAAAATCGACCATACACTTTAATATATCTCATTCGCAATTCACAATTCTCCGTGAATATAAAATAGAATTCATTCCTTCGTAAATAATCGAAATCATTATTCGATATCTTATGGATTGAATCATCTCAATGAATTTCTAATTTACGGGTTTTAAATACGTAATTGGGCGTTTAATTCGCGGGTATTACAATGGTTCAACGTTTTCACGTTTTTCGATTTCACGACTTTAAACATGAAATCTTTTTATATCAACGTGATGTTATTTAGCAACTGATGCGCTTACGCAGATTAGCGTATTTATAGAACGATTTGCTCGTTGATTTCAAAAGTCATAATTTTGACTTTTCTTAGTAATTTAATTACTAAGTCATACTTTAATATCTAATTTTCACGAAAATCAATTTCCAATTGATTTCTTTTATAAGACTTATAATATGTTTAAAATAATTTTTAAACATATAATTCATTATAAATAATGAATTTAAGGATTTAAAATCTTATTCGAAAATTAAAAATAGCTCACGCTATTTTAAATTTTATAACTTAAATATTTTTGAAAATTTCTTATATAATCCAAATATGTCTAAAATAATATTTAGACATATAATTCATTATTAAACTTAATTAAAAGGATTTAAAACCCTTAAAATCCTTAAAATTTCTAATTATTAGAAATTACCAAATGGTGTCCAAAATTTTTCTAATTTTATATAGTGTATTATTATACACTATGGTCATTAATATGTTATAATATCAACTAATCAACTTTCGAACATCACCTTATTTGTTTTTATAGGTCACGCATTTTAAAAAAATGCCCAACAATTTTAAAATTCTAATAAATTAATACAAGGTCCAAACATTAGTCCATGACATATTTATGTCATATAATCCATGATATAACAATGTTATACCATATAAATGGTACCATAGCTCTCGGTCATTTCATTATATACATCAATCATTTTTATAAACTTTCCCAATATATATATCATGCTCATAAACTATAGTGTACAATATAACATCATAAAATACATCAAAGACCACTTGAATCATCACCATTTTAAGCACAAACTCACGGCTTGTTTGATTTCAAGGGTAATTGATTTGCAAAAATTACAACAAAATCATATGATGTTTAATTCATATCCTAGAACAATAATATGCTATTGCATGTCATAAATTAAATTATACATCAACATATACTAACATATCACGGTCCCTTTGAAAAAAATAGATAATTTTTTTTTTTTAAATTTCAAACAATCTATGTCTTAAATCAAAATCACATAATATCATAGATCGTTATTATGCAATTGCATGTCTTAAATCAAAATCACACATTAACAAATATATATGTCTAGCCTTTAAAAAAATAGATAGGATTTTCCAAAATTTCCCAAATAATTCATAGGGTGTATAAATCATACCTTAGATTAATAAAACATCATTGCATGTTTTAAATGAAAATCACATATCAATATAATTATATATATATGTCTCGGTTCATCAAAGAAAATATAGATAGAATTTTTCCAAAATTCTAATTAAATCACTATAGATTTTCATAATATCATAGAGTAGTTATATGCCATTGCATGTCCTAAATAAAATCATTCCTTAACATATAAATATATATATATTCGGTTATTTCGAAAAAATAGCAAGAGTTTTCTAAAATTCCCAAATAATTTATATGTACTCATACATCATAGATCAATAATATCACATTGCATGTACAAAATAAAAATCATACACCCACTTGTATAATTATACATGCCTCGGTTCCGGAAGAAAAATAGCATAGATTTTTCTAAAATTTTCAAATAAATACTATAGACACATATAACATCATAAATTTATAAACCATGCTCTAAATCATGTCTTCAAGCTCTCAATATCAACAACATTTCTCAAATATGTTTCAAATTTTTAAAACATGTATCAAGCTTTAAACTATCATGCTATACATTCTTAGAACAAAACATAATCATATATTCATAAGGTTTGAACTAAAATTTCACATTAATACATTTTTAAGAACAAGAATACATATCTACTTATTTTCTCATCATCAAAACACATGCAATAGCAAAGTATCACCAACAAAGTTCATCAGAACACATGCAAGAACCATACATCTTTTGAAATTTTATAAAAATCGAGAACCATGATGCTTTGTTTTGATTCCTACCTTGATATATGGATTAATGGTACAATACACAAGGTGTTGAGGTGTTGTATGGAAGATGGAAGGAAGAAAATCAAGGCTTGGAGGAGAAGAAGCTCACGGCTATGTGAAAACGGAAGAAGGTGGTTTTCTTTGAGAGATAGAGGCTTGGAGAGATAAAATGTTTGAGTGTTGTGTTTGAGTGTAAGTGAATAATGAAAAATCTGAGGTAATCCCCATACTCACCCCATTCTCGCCACCCCCCAATACAAAGAGACTCTTCACCTTTATTACTATTTTATTCACTAATGGGTTCAAAATCATTAGTGCTTACACATAATATCTTGAAAATAGCTATTATATATGTATTTAGTGGGAGACTCAAAGGTATAAAATCTGAATTATAGAGATATACATGCATGAGTGGAGAAATAACACAATTTAGATTTGTACACACATATATATATATATATCTCTCTATTAGGCCAACTAATGTGTAAAAATTTTTATTTCATGCTTAACATAGATATATACATCATAGTATATGAATTAGATGATAATTAATATCATAGGATAATTAAAAGATTTTATTGTATGATGAAAACCCTAGTTTTAAAAATCTGTGGTTTTCAAACCTAGGTTGTGATTTTTATAAATTCTAATGTTCAAGCATCATTTAAATGCTTAATAATACTGTAATATCATTTAATAATCATAGAAAATAAATTCCTATAATTTATAGATCGATAAAACCATCTTTCGTTTATTTCAAAACGTTAACGCTTGAAAACGTCTCAAAACGTTACGATCGACTCATCTCTAAATGGTCGTAATAATTTTGTAATCACTTTACTAATATAAATCATTAATAAAGGAATAAAATTCTAAGCTTGATTGCTTAGAAAATTTTATGAAATTCTCGATCGATTTATCGCAATGACGAAATATACTAGCGATAAACGTTATAGACTTCGATTCTTAAATTCACGATTTTCAGTGAATTTATAACAGAATTCATTCCTTCTAAGATAGATCGAATTCATATTCGATCTCGATCGATTGATTTCTCCAAATTCTATTTTACGGGTTTTAAAACCGTAATTAGCCATTAAAATTACGGTTATTACATCATTGTTTCATGTTTGATGATCTAGTTTAGTTTGTTCTACGCCAGCTTCTTGTATTCGTGCAGAGGTTCTCAAATAGGATTGACAACCCTAGTTTGATTGCTTTAATTTATATTTCCTTTCACTATTCAATTTCCGTTTGTTTCAAAACCCCTGGTATTAGAGTGTTTAGAATTTACTGCTTTTATGGACATGAACAATAAGCCTGTTAAGTTTTCCTTGAGATGACTTGGGTTATCTTTCCTCTACAACACCTCATTCGATTAAGAGTCAATTAAGAGAGTACTTTTAGTTGAAACAAATTTTGGTGCCGCTGACGGGAAAACTTTAGCGTATTGTTTGTGTTGATTATCAGTTTTTTTCGCTTTTCTTTTGTTATTCTCCGCATGCGTGTGATCTTTTCTTGTTTGAGTGTTGTGTATGTAGGTCATCGCAGTCAATAGACCGCTTGCTACCCCATGGACAACACCGAAGGTCTAAAGATCGCTTCTTCCGAACCGGAGGAGTTTTGTGCCACTGAGTGGTGAACAGCCATGTTGTTAACCCGAGATCATCCATCGCTTAGAATACACCTCCGAGAGAGATGGGTGAAAATGCATGAGCACGCGAGATTTCTGCACTGTGATTGGGGCCCCTATCAATAGTTCTTGGACCAACACTGGACTATGAGTCAAGCCAAATCTTTCGCTCATACCTACTTTTCATGGGCTTGCAGTGAGGATGCCTGAATTCATCGGAATTTTGTTCGGTGTTGCGTCTTCCGCTGGGACGACTAAATGAAGATCGCTTGAAGATGCGCTCTTTCCCCTATACCTTGAAGGATAAGGCAGTCGTTTTACGGCACTTCCCGCCAACTCTCATAATTGGAATGCCATGGTAGATAAGTTTAGACTAAATACTATCCAAATAAGAAGAGTCGGAGTTGAGGTCCGGATCATGACCTTTAATCGACGTCCGACGAGCCATTCCATGAAGCTTAGGAACGGTTCAAAGACTTATATGAAGTGCCCACGCCATGCTTTGCGATGAAATTCTCATCGCCTTCTAACGGATGACTCGTAGTTTTCGACATGGTGGACAATGCTACGGGTGGAGATATTGGTTCTCGAATGGCAAGATATTGTTGACATTTTGAAGCTATGGCTCGACTTCAGCGTAAGTCCACGAGATGGAGGAGCCAAAGCACATGCCATCACTCATTGTTTCGACATGAATAAACAAGTGGCTGAATTGATGAGAGAGATGCAAGAGTCAAGATGAGAAAACCGATCCATCACCCAAGACGAGGAATTCATGGAACCTTGTGGTATCGCAATGAACCCGGCATAATGTTGATACGTGCCCTGATGGGAGAGGTTATCAAGGCGGCGAAGCTTATGCGATGCAAGGATTCCAACCCCTGCAACAGCTCGAGTCTAAGAACAATTTGGCTCGGTGGAGGAATCAACATAACGTGGATGGAGAAATTAGTCAAGGCGTAATTCAAATCGAGTGCCCCATACCAAGACCTCCACAACCGCAGATTAGTCCAGAGAGGCACTATCCAGCAAGAGTGAGCCCATAGCACAGCTTCACAACAACAGCCCCGCAGCAGAGCGTGACGAGCACCTCCACCACCACCTCGAGGCTAGCTTTGGAGGATATGTTCGCCAAAGAATGGATGCTCAAGACTCAACAATCAAGCGCTTAGAGATGCAAATAGATAGATTGCTAGAAGTCGAATGAGTTATTTCAAGAATAAGCGGGAAACTCCTCAGCCAACCCCATCCGCTCACGGTCATCGCTTTAAGAAATGGTCGGATGATGAGAATAAGGTAGAGAGACACGAGAGCGATGAAATCTAGGAGGTGGAAATGAGGAGACCCAGGTCAAATTGCATAAGGTAGCAAAGCCTTATACTCCATCGACATCTTCCCACACGATCGAAGAACGAGAAACAAGACCCAGAATTTAATGAGTTCTACAAACTCCGTCCAGGTGAATGTCAATTTGCCTCTATTGGAGAGTAAGAGAAGGTCATGGTCTCCGAGGCGCTAATTCCACTCCGCAGTACCATTGCCTCCCAAACCCGGATCCAGTTTTATTATTAAAATTTCTTTAGGTAATGGTAAGGAAGCTCGCATGCTTGATTTGGGGGGATTAATCGATGCCTTATTCCATTTTCAAACAATTAGAACTTAAACCCACTTGATGTGTCTTCAATTAGCCGATAGGTCCGTTAGATATCCAAAGGGTATTATTAGGACATTTAGTAAAGATGGTGGGTTGATAGTACCGCTGACTCGCTGGTTTGAAATTGGTGAGGTTAGAAGATGGAAAGAGCACACATCGTTATTGGTGTGAAACCTTGGCGAAATACGGAGGATCAAGAGGCATGGACAAGGAGTGGTCTCGATTAAGGCTTCAAAGCGAAGGGTACATGAATGAACCGAACACACTGAATGAGAGAGGATTTGAGAATATGCGTTGAGATCGATATTCAAAGAGAGCTTAAAGGATTTGATATGTGCTACTCATACCATCAAGATGCATCTTCTTTCGGAGTCCATCTCAAAAACTCTAAAGTTAACGTGCGGCTTGGAGCAATGTGGGATGGGTGACCCCGTGAAGTTTCTCGTGGAGGTGAGTGAGGACAAAGCACACCGAAAAGACTCGTGTTGGATCGTGGCACGTCAACCGGATCAAGGGTCACAAGATGGTAGTCGAGCCGAACCTCCCAAGACGGTGTGGTTCGGGACGAACCAAGCGGAAGTTGGTGGGCATGTGATGCCGGGTAGACGGAGTGATCGCCGGTAGAGGCATGACAAGAGCTGGCTACATTGCTTCAAAGCGGGTACATGAATGAACCAACACACACGAATGAGGATTTCAGAATATGCGTATGGGACTGCATATTCAAGGAGAGCTTAAAGGATTTGATATTACATCATACCATCAAGATGCATCTTCTTTCGAGTCCATCTCATAAAACTCTAAAGTTAGCTGTCGCTTGGAGCAATGTGGGATGGTGACCGGAAGTTTTCGGAGTGTGTGAGTGAGGACAAAGCACACGAAAAGACTCGTGTTGGTCGTGGGTCACGTCAATCCAAGCCGGTCGTTATCAATTGGGAGACCATTCGTGGCCGACAACCACACACTTATGACGAGAGTGGCTCTTTAAAATGACGTGTCTTTCGAAACCTTGTCTTTTCTCAGTGATAGTGTGATGTTTCCTCTGCTAATTCTATTGATGATTGTGCTTTCATCGATACCATTGATCCCTGGCCGAGAGTGTGTTGTCTGGAGCATAGCCGAGGAAGTTTTTTGTGGTCGACGAAGGAGTGGGCAATGAGTTGCTAGCATGCCAAAGCCCACTCTAGAAATGAAGGAAGCCACAACATTTGAAGTACGATTCTTGAGAAGGGTAATGAAGCGGTGATTATCTCTCTGAACTATCAAATGTTGAAGAAGAAAAACTATTTTTGGTTACGAGAAAGAATAAGCTTGCCTTTGGGTGAGTCTAGCCGATATCAGGAATCACCCGTGACATGCATGCATCAGACGCACTTGAGGATGGTGTAGGAATCTGATTTTAACCCTCCCGAGGATCTATCTTGGATGTTTAATTCACCATACATTGATTATATTCCTAGCATGCACCTATATAATTAATTGCAACACGAGGGGTTTCTCGTGTTTCACTTGAATCTTCTGGGATGAAGCGGATCGAGACTCGTGCTGATCTTCGGACTGATCCTTGCCCAATCTCAATATCGAGTGAGGATAATCTATGGAGAATGCTAGAAAACTCCTATTCCTCTACAATTTTCGAGAATCACCTCCCAAAGCACTATGGAATTTTGAAATAATGGATAGATTATTGAAATTAGCTTTGATCTTATCTCTTACTTATATTTATAATGCATTACCATAATCTCATAAGGAAAGGATCCATGCATATCCATAAATATAATAATATCCTTATGGATAAAGAGAATCAAATCATATCCATAGAGAGAGAGGGCAGATTTTCCTCCTAGCCGGCCACGGATGGCCAACCAGGATCAAATAAAGGAATAAAGATGGGCCTCAAATAAATTAATTATCTTATGTTCAATTTAACATAAATTAATTTATAAACATTCATTCATGCACTAGAGAATAAATCGACTTACCCTTTATTACCGAGGTGAGTCGGCTTGCACTTAGACATATCGAATCCGATTTAAGATATCGCACCGTCCATTAATTATTTAGAGCATTTACGATCGCAAAATAATTAATATCTTTAATTCCATAAAGTACCACTCAACCTTATTATTGTACTTGAGCTAACTCGACTGCGGGTTTAGTACAATAAACCTTGAGCTCCTTAAGGGCACGCGCATCATCCTAACGGATACTGTGACTCGATCGATAACTAGCATGACATACGAAGATCCACCACCCAAGATGCGGAGAATATGGGTTAGAACATATAACCTCACCCATAACAAGTCAAAGTTATGGTCAGACAACTCATACTCACCTAATACCTTATCGAGGTTTAGATCATCGTAAGTCACCAAGATCTAGGTTCTTCCGCACGGATAGAAGAACTCATCTCACTTGATCCATCAATACGAGACGCACAGCATAGATAAGCAACCAAGTCAAGTCACTTATCTATACATGTAGCTCATACCGACAACTCGTCCTCAAGTTGTCTCCGGTGTGATACTTTTATATCTTATTAGCTTGACCAATCATATCTCGTGATCTTCTACACATCGTATGATCTAACATATATGAGATAAGGGACACTATATATGCAATCAAGTAATCAATTCAGATAGGAGATTGTAATAGTGGTAAACAGAAAATTGATACAATCTCAACTAACACTGCCAAGATACAAATCCAACAATCTCCCACTTATACTAAAGCAAACTTTTAGTATACAATGTGTCTTTACTAGCTAAAACAAAACCATCACTTGCTTCTCCCACATACAAAGTTTCCTTTCAAGTGGGTGCCATCGTAACAAGTCCTCGAACGTAACCCGTAGACTTTTTCTGCGTGCTCTTTGTGAATGGATCGCTAGGTTATCCGTCGATCAATCTTTTCAATCAACGTCCTCGCTCACGATTTCGTATACATGGTACTTTCTCTCTATGTGTTTGGTCGCCTTGTGGGTCCGTGGTTCCTTCGATGCCCTGCACCGAGTTATCACAAAACTATGATACTCTTGGGCAAACCGGTACCACCTAGATCCATGAGGTAGTCTTGAACCATACTGACCTCCTTAGCAGCCTCCGAGCATATTGGCTTCCATGGTAGAGTCCGCAGCATGCTGCTTGCACTCCGCCATATCGGCTCCACCTCCCAAGGTAAACACATAGCTGAGGTAGACTTTTTCATCACGGCCACTTGGAACCGAGTCTCAGATAACCCAAAGGCATTAGACTATCTGCATGGTAACCAGCATAATCTGAGTCCTTTCGTCTTGAGTATATGCTTTCTGATCCATGAGCTTGTCAGGTTAGGCGATATCTAGCTACTATGCCTACCTGCAGCGATATCGGGCCTCGTACATAGCATTGCGACATGAGACTTCCACGCCAGTGAGCGTATGGAACTTGTCTCATTCCTCTATCTCTTTGCATCATAGGTGCTGCTTTAGATAAAGGAACGCCATGTCGAAGGTAGCAATCCTTTCGGGCGTCATACCAAAACGAGTAATCACGTATCAATGTAAGGCGCTGAGATAAGCTCAACATTTTCCTCTTGCGATCTCTCAGAAACCTTGATCCCAAGAATGTACGCTGCATCTCCTAAGTCTTTCATTTGAACCGATCGGATAACCAACTCTTTCGCGATAACAACTTCACATTGTTGCCAACTAGAAGAATGTCATCTACATAAAGTGCAAGAAATACCACATCACCGTTGACATCTAAGCGATACACAAACTCTCGCTAGTGATAACGCACATTTTAACGTTTATTGTTGATATTAAGATGAGTTTAGATCATTTAATGTGCGACGTATCGATTCTTAATGTTTATCTATTTCTAGAATCGCTCTTGGGTGTTCTTTTGGTGTTGTGTAGGTCCATATGTTGAAAAAGCAAGGACAAGACAAGCCAAAACTCACAACCTGCTTCTAGCGACCGACTAGCGGTCGCTAGGCTGCCGCTAGAGCCAAGCAGGCGCGATAGCGACTGCACGCTGGCGAGACCCGGCCGAGAAAGTTAGTCAGATTTCATGGCCGGCTATGCACGCTAGCCACCGCAGGAAACCATCAGGAGGAGGCGACGGCGAAGATTGTCGCCAGCGTACCTCGCGGTCGACCAGCGCACGAGAGTGGTCGAGACACGCGAGAAGGAAAAATTAGGGTTTGGGTGTGCTATATATGGCAACACCCTCTCCGCAACCGCACACACGTCCCGACCTCTTTTCGAGTTTTTCATCGTTTTACAATTTTGCTTTAGCTTCCATCTAATTTCATTCTAGAGTTTAGTTGATCATTGTTCTTCATTAGTTTTACGTGATTGTCTACGATCACGCATTTCTCCGACACTTGTTCCGTGAGGTTGGGATTCAAGCCAACGATTGTTCATCGAGCTTCATACGGGTTTCATTTATATAATTTCTACTTTTATGGTTAAATCGTATTTTATTCCGTTTATTATGTTCGCTAGATTTTCGTTAATCCTAGGGTTTGCATGATCCGATCCTATATGTTGTGATTCTGTTATCTTATTTACCTTCGGCATTGATTCATGATTCTTGGTGCTTATTTACATGTGTTATGATCAATCATGATGCATATCTAGTTGTCGGTTAATTACGTAATTGTATTAATTGTCAATCGATCTTGATGCATGATACGAATAAGTTTAGTCGGGTGAGATATGATATTCGTAGGAAGCATATTCTTTGTGATCTGTTTGGGTTGCTTGTTTTCACCTAGAGCGTAATGTTATAGGAAAACTAGTAATTACCGCAATTGTCATATGAAGTTGTGGTTATATATGTGATCTTCCATCTTGTCGGATTAAAATTGGTTAATAGGAACAGATAAACATATGTTGTGGATAGGATTAATGCATCCCTAGGTTAGTCTTCCTATCTCTGTTTTACCATCCAGTGTTTGCTTGCTTTATTTTATTTTCGCATGGTTACATCTCTTGGATTAAATTCGAAGCCAAAATCTTACCAAACCAAATGCTTGTTGGATAATGATGAATTCTTGTTGAGTTAGCTTCAGTGTTTTAGCATTACAATCCACGTGGATACGATACTGCTACCTTCTATATACACCTTTACGTGTGAAAAGGGAGCGATCAAATTTTGGCGCCGTCGGGATTATTAAGATCATATAGAATAACTCACAATTTGGAATTATTAATTCAAGTTGTTTTTTAATTTTTTATTATTTCTTCAATCGATTTCCTTCTTTTCTCCGGGTGGTTTATGTTACAAGGTCGGGGACCTCCGACACAGCTTTGATCCGGAAATCGAAAATTCACAAAGGGAAGGAGCAGGCAAGAAGAAATGAAGCAATGGCAAAATCGGAACAACGGGGCTCTCCCGAGTAGCCGCATCACGCAGCGTTTACGCAGCACCAATTGGCAACCATGGGACTCGTTGTCCTGCCTCGAGGCAAGACCGTTGAACTATATGTACCACCTCCCCGTGAGCAATTTCAGGAGGCGGATGGGCCAGTAACGCTAATAACTTTGGTCGAAGCCGCCCTAATCGATGGTTCAAGGGAGCAGTTCGAGGAGGAGTCAGAGGATCCGAATGCCCGTCTCGAGACATATCTCGACATTTGTGAAACCATCAAAGCGAATGGGTGCCACAAGACACAATCCGGATGCGCATGTTCGTTTCTTGCAATCAAGCAAAGATTGGTTCAAGACTTAGATCGCCGGTTTCAATAGTTGGCGACTCAGTGAAAATTTCTCTCAAGTACTTTCCACCGGCTAAAGCACGAAGATCATAGCGAGATTTCCCACTCTCTCGGTTAGGAGATGAATCTTTATTCGAGTCGTGGGAAGATTCTGGGGCTATTGAGAAGGTGCCCACACATGGATTTTCGAGAGCGAGATTACGTTTTATAGCGGTGACACCTCACACAAGGAGCATTGTTGATGCATCACGGGGTATCTATTGACGACGTAGACGAGGCCGGCCGATCATAGAAGAGATGGCGACGCATTATCGGTGGCGATGGAGAGGACCGGTGGTGAAGTCACATCTGTTGAAAGCGTTGAAACGATAATATTATGGGAAGTTCACCGCTTGAGAAGCAATTTGAGAAAGAAAGGAAAGAAGGCGTGCTCGGATAAATGCCGCGAGTTGATATGAATGAGGGAGGACGTGAATTACATCAATCAGGAACAACCGCTGGGGAATCCGTACAACAACAACAATGAAATCACCCAAATTTCGACGCCAACCCCAATAATTTTCAACATCCCAGTTTCTCGTATGATGATTCAAGAGAAGAAGTCGAGTCTAGAGGACATGATGCGCGATTGTTGTAAGCAACCAACAATTGGCAACGAACGAGTCGTTTATAAGCAACACCGCGAAGATTAATCATTGAGTCCTTGTGGCGGCTATGGAAAGCATATGAAGATAATGGAAAATCAAATAGATAGTCACGCAGAATGGGCAGACAAATCGGGCCAATTTCAAAGTGTACGAGGTAAACCCTAAAAATCACATAATCCATTCAATTGAGGGGCGAGCCTATCAAAATCACGAGAACGAAAAGCGGGCAAAGAGGATTCGCGATCGAGCTCGCGACACATGCCCGCGCGAGAATCACGATGGAAAAGGATCTCCGAAAGCACGTGCGTAAGTCAAGAGCGCCAGCGAGGAGTCGATCGAGGGCTTGAGCGAACCAGCGGTCGCTAGTGTTTGAACGGCCGTGAAACAAAGCGAAGATTGACGCAACCTAGCGCCCGAAAGCACCGCGCCGCCGGGCGAAGGGACGATGGCTCCAGTTGTTCTGGCGACCGCACACCGGTCGCGGGCTGATCGCGAAGGCAATGAAGAAATATCACGACGTGCCTCCAATTCCGTTTCCAAGCCGTTAGCTAAGCCAAATCGATGAGAAGTTGACGGTTCATGGAGATGTTCAAAGGTGCGGATCAATATTCCTTTACTTGATGCACCGAGACATGCCGGGTTACGAATATTTTGAAAGATGCGTTCCAACAAAAAAGCTTGGGAAATTCGAGGACGATAAATCTCAAGAGTGCGGTTTGATCTGCAAAAGTTGCGCTCAAGCAGAAAGATCGTGCGCTTCACCATAGCATTGTATCGAGGACGACATTCTCCGGTTACGTGTGATTTGGGAGCAGCATCAATCGATGCGTTGTCCATTTTAACAGTTGGAGATTGGGAGATCAACGACCACCATAGCCCGACGGATCACATACGGTGACTTATCTGAAAGGGATAGTGGAGGCGACTGAAAGTTTGAGATTTCATATTCCGATTTCGTTGTTTCGATATGCGAGGATGGAATACTCCTCTTATTCTCGGGCGACCGTCTTAGCTACCGCGAGCACGATAGACGTGCAAGATGGAGATCTCACCTTCGTCAACGGCGAGATGAAAATCTCTATATACGATGCTATGAAGACCGACGAGAAGACCATGGAAGACTCGAGTTATAGAGCGCTGTCGCCCACTCACTTTCAATCACGGTGATCCGGTGGAGTTTTGCAGAACTCGATTTTCTCACCCGAGACCTTGATGAGGCGTGTGATGAGATTTTAGAGTACCGAGTCCATCGATGAAGTCAGCCCTCCCGGAGTCCGTGCCTTATTTAGATGTGAGGAAGCCGATTGAGGAGAGGACGTGGTGAAGAAGCAAGAGACTACACCCAGATGGAGTTAAAGAGTTATCGGACCACCTTCGATGCCTTCTTAGATGACGAGGACATGCCGGTGATAATCGCTTGGTTGTATAGGAGGCACATAAACCGATGGTTGCAGCAGATAAAATCTGCGATTGGGTGGACTATTTCGATATCAGAGGTCACCCCGATTTGTGCACCGGATCCGTTAGAGAATAATACAAGTCGAAGGTGCAACCTCACGCCGACGAATCCGCAATGCAAGAAGTCGTCGGAAAAGAAGTGTTGAAGCTCTTAGGCGCGGCATGATCTATGCCATATCCGACGAGTGGGTTAGCCCTACCAGTGGTATCGAAAGGGGTATCACTGATCGAGAGGCGAGACAAAGAGCTTGTGGCAACAAGACTCGTGAGATGGCGAGTCTGATCCCGACTATCTGCTACGAACACGCCACGAGGAAGGACCATTTCCCCGCCTTTATTGATCGGATGTTGGACGGACTAGCGGGTATGAGTTCTACTGTTTTCGATGGATATTCGGTACAATCAGTTGCCATCGCTCAAGATCGGACAAGACGGCGCCACGCGTTCAGATGGAGTTTTCGCCTAGGAATGCCGCTTGATTGTGCAATGCTAGCCACGCAAAGGTGGATGATGTCCATCTTCCATGGGTTGATTGAAAATATTATGGAAGTTTTATGGACGACTTTTCCATTTGGCTCTTCGTTCGACCATTGTCTCCTACCTATCACAAGTGCTACAAAGATGAGGGAGACAAATCTTGTTCTCAATTGGGAGAAGTGCCATTTCATGGTAAAGGAAGGTATCGTGCTTGGTCACAAAGTCTCGGTCAAAGGTTTAGGAAGTGGACCGAGCAAGATAGTAGCTATCAGAAACCCGCCCACAAATGTCGAATCTGAGGAGGTTTTCTCGGTCATGCGAACTCTATAGAAGGTTCATCAAGGATTTCGACGATCACGAAGCCATTGTGGTTGCTCGAGAAGATACAAGTTGTGTTCACAAATGAGTGTTTGGGCTTCGAGAAATTAAGTTAGCCGATCTCGACTCATTTTGGTCTCCACGATTGGAGTCAACAGCGTCGGATGTGTGATCAGTGATGTAGGCAAGGGCTGTGTTGAGGCGAAGCGAGACAAACTTTTCCGAGTCTTTATTATGCATAAGATCTCGACAGCTCAAATGAACTACACCACCAGAGAAGGAATTACTTGTCGTGTCTATGCTTTTGATAAGTTTAGACCTTTTTGGTGGGCACCACCATTACCCTTGACCATGCCGCCATTCGTCATCATTAGCAGAAAGATTCAAAGCCAGATTGGTGAGATGGATACTCCTTCAAGAGTTCGCATGAAATTAAAGATAGAAAAGGCTACGAAATGTGGTTGCGACCACTTGTCGCGATTGGAGAAGCAGACGAAGGAGAGGATAAGAAGATTGGGATCGAGAGAACTTCCTGACGAGCACATCTTGGCGTATTGATCGCACACCATGGTATGCTGATTTTGTAAATTACTTGGTGATTGGAGTTTTACCATCGTGATAAAGTCGTTTGAAAAGAAATTTCTCCACGATGTCAAGTTCTATTATTGGGACGATCCTCATCTCTACCGCCGATGTGCGATGGTCTGAATCCATCTGTGTTCCCCAGGAGAATGGGAGAACATAATCCCGAGTGCCATAGTTCGTTGAATGGAGGCCATTTTGCATGCAAGACAGGCAGCAAAGATTTACCACGATGGATTCTATTGGCCTTGATCTTCAAAGATTGCCAATCTTTTATCAAGAGTTGTGATCGTTGTCAAAGAATGGGAAGCGTCACTAAAGACGGATGCCAGAAAACCATCATGGAGGTGGAACTATTTGACGATGGGGATCGACTTCATGGGTCAGTTCCGTATGCTGTGGTTCACGACATTCTTCTTTGCGTGGAGTATGTTTCCGGTGAGGCGATTCCCACCGTCACGAATGACTCAAGGTAGTGATCAAGTTCCTCCACAAGAACATTCGACTCGATTTGGAGTCAGGGGCATTGATCGATGGGGTCGTTTAATAATAAGTGGCTAAGCAACGTTCTAGCCAAATATGGTGTGAAGCATAGAGTTACCTCTTACCATCCACAAGCAAGCGGGTGTTGAACCGCCAACCGAGAGATCAAGATTTTAGAGAAATCGGTTGTTCATCGCAAGGATTGGGCAAAGCAGTTGGATGATGCTCTTGGGCTCAGGATGCTACAAAGCCCCATGAGACTATCTCCATATCAAATGGTATTTGGTAAATCTTGCCATCTACGGTTGAATTGGAGCACAAAGCATATTGCCACGAGGAGAATCAACATGGATTTCAAGGAGGCGGTTTGATGAAGTGACCAATTGTTGGAGCTTGATGAGTGGAGGAATGAAGCTTTGAAAATTCCGTTTACAAGGAAGAGCTCAGAAATTCCGATCTCACATTCGCTTCAGGATTCTCACGGGTAATGAAGTTTTGCTTTATAATGCTCGACTCCATCTCTTCCGGAAAGCTCAAGTCAAGATGGTTTCGAGGCCTATCATGTTCACGTACATGCAATGGGAGTTCGACTGCTGAACTCGGGTGAACATTTTTAAGGTGAGCGGACAATACCTCAAATCACTTAAGTCACCTCCGAGCCGAGAAGTCAAGATGACCAAGTCCACGAACCACTGATAAGAGGTACCATCGAGCAAGTCGGCGATAATTCTAAGACCGCTTGCGAGGTAACCAAGCATTTACATCTTTTGTTTGTTGTTTGTTTTGGTTCTTGTTTTCTTGTTTGATTCAGTGTCTCGTTGTTTTGTTAGGTCCCAAGTTTTAATAGCTTTCTTTTAATTTAGCGACCACCCGGACTGCGGTCGTGAGGCGTTGGTCAACATTGGCGTACGCGTTTTATGGCGCTGGTGAGAGTCCGCGGCTCAGCTTTCCGCGATCCGAGCTCGACCGCGATCCGTCAGACCAGGCCCGACCTGGTGACCGCTGTTTTACCCCCAAAACCCATTTGTTTGTAACTCATACGCACACACACCTGTTTTTTGAGAAAAATGAAGACCTTCCTCTCAAGCACCCAATACACCTCTCTCTCCCAATTTTCATGCTTTCTCCATCAAATCCACTCGATGCTATATTTGCTTCATTCTTCATGGGTTTACGCTTGAGCATGATTTGAAGGATTTTATCCATTTATTCTATTGATGGGTTATCTATATTTGAGAAACTAGGCTTATTTTGTTAGATTTGTTTGGTGTGAGCATGGTTAGTCCAATGTTAGATTTATTAATGTTTATACACGATATTGTTAGTTTAATTTGCCTACATTGTTGATTTGAGTTCAAAATTTGAGAAATATGTAAAATTTCGCTCAAGAGTCAGGTTTCCGACCGCTTGCGCCGGCCGGTAGCGAGAATGGGACGCCAAGCAGCTCGCCACATGTAATCTCCGCCGTGTCGCTACCCTTGCCTCCATCGCTGGG
The DNA here is from genome assembly GCA_036937905.1 of Salvia rosmarinus. Classification (NCBI taxonomy): domain Eukaryota; kingdom Viridiplantae; phylum Streptophyta; class Magnoliopsida; order Lamiales; family Lamiaceae; genus Salvia; species Salvia rosmarinus. The sequence continues at coordinate 45,984,394 of CM072814.1, read as the reverse complement.
GTGGTCATGAGAATGTGACCGAACGCCCAATTATGATTTTTTTTTTTGTTGTGTGTTTTCCACCCTTTGTTTGAAGATTATATGAAAATATGGGGAAATAATTTGTAAATTGAAGTTTGGGATCTATATTGAGCATTTTGGGTGACGTTGTTTTGATAATTTCATTCATATATCGCCGACTTTGAAATATTTTTAGGTACAAGATGTCGCTGACTACCTCACAGGCATGGCAAAAGCATTGTCTCCACTCCCACGCATAGCTACAAGATGAGCTCCACAACGATCACACGACGAGCCACGACGAGCCTCACGACGAGCCAATGCAAGCGCCACAAGATGAATTGATCCGAAAACTTTGGAGTCGCCGAACGACGCCGGAAGCCGTTGGAATCGACAGATTACGCAGTGCATTCACGGTTCATGTGCATCAACATGTGTCAGAGACGGGTATGGAAGACGTGACGTGAGTTGGTCGAGAGATCCGGCCGTATTCGTTATCACGACAAACCATATAACATACCGGATCCCACGTCGGAATTCGCCGACTATCCATGTCCACAAGATAAACGGAATGCGATTACATCACATTCCAATTGACAACGAGCCTCAAACTGTCAGTGGACGAACTTAATGGAATAATCAATGGAAACCCGAGGGAAACTACATAGGGACGCCGAGTACACGGTCCAAAAGTGTATGGCTAAAGTTCATGGACTCGGACTCAAGCACACCAGACTATGACGCCTCGAGATCGGCTAGCTCGATACGAATCACGTCCCTACTTCCACCGGCTCATCACGCCACCATACATGGCGTTAACGCCGGCACGTTTCATCACAAGACATGTGCATCCCGATTGGAGCCATGTTCAACCGTAGAGTGACGCCGGTGTTCCTAGCTCAAGACTTCCACATGTAGTCCACGGCTCGGTAATTCAAAGATATGCATAGGATTCATCACCCCATGTCGATTTTTTTGGGATAACGATTCGAGAGAGTCCGATCTCACGACATCTTCCTGACAAGTCGTGCTCTATACGCCCGTGACGTTTCAAGAGCACCCGCACGCTACCGTGGTGCTATATGATCAAAACGCCAATCGCTCCGCCACCCAATCCGTAGCTCACCAAGATAAGCCACTTTCACGCTGGATGCCAATGAATTTGAGCCCCTCAAGACTGGCATGGACGCAGCGTGAACGCGCAAGGCGCAGGTCGAGGCGAGCAACCGGACGAGGAGCAAGCCGAGTGAAGAGCCCGAGACCAAGCGGATATCGCACCCGCCACCGCTCGAGGCGATCTCGGGATTTATGATCGAAGATCAACAGATGGTCGCCTAAACCACATTGACGGAGCTCGACTCGATGATGGAATAGCAAGAAGCCCTCTTCACCCAACACCGTGCACATCTCGAGCAACAACGTAAGACGATGGAGATGATTCAATGATGGGACTGGCACGGATTTATCCGCCACCGAGTAGCACGGCATTCATGTAAGTTTTCTCCCAACTACTTTTTTGCAAACCTTATTGCTTCCACATGTTCACAATAAGTTTGGGGGAGTAGACGAGTTTGGTTGGTTGAGAACTGCTTATGTTTCGCGCTTTATAAGTTGTTATGCTTGGGGTCTTTTGTCGTGTTTTGTTTTGCTTTTCGCTTGTGTCCGGCCGATCAACGAGTTGTGAAGTGTGTTAATCCATGTGGCCAATGACTATAGAATTTTTTGGTAAAATTTAATGATAGTGCACATGATATGTTAGAAAATGACGATGAATGACGTGAGATTGCTTAGCTTGTTGTTTTTCACCATTTCGCTTATCCCGTGAGACTTGATCTTCACCGTATACATATCTGATACGCTTTTAATTGTGTGATATCATGCATGTGATTATCTTCTAGAACTTGCCGCTTTTCTCGTGTCGAGACCGCAATATGTGTTTCAATTTGAAAGGATAAAGGCCATCTTTGTTAACCACATATTCACCCAAACACTAACCCGACGATATATACCATTTGTCGCTTCTTGAGCCTTTATTAGACTTATTCTTTCGATTAACCGGATGATAGAGGTGAGGATGGATATGGGAATCAAAAGGGATTGAAATTTTGATGTAGTTATGACGAGAAAAATTATTATTGGAGAAGACATCTATGGTGAAGATTAAGACATTTGTTGTCAATGATAAACCCTATAAGCTCTAGAAGAGAAAAGAAAGAAAAAAAGCAATGATAAATTCACTATGTGTTGAGCATAAAGGGTCTTTAATCAAAGTATAGGTACCTTCGTGGCATAAAACGTTGATTTAGCACGTTGGGAAAGAAGAGGAAATGGACAAAGTCCATATGTGTCGAAAAGTATAAGGGGTGCTTGAATATTCTTGAGTCACTTAGCCATATTATCCTACCTTAACCAATGTGCCTACATTACAACCTATGAAAAGACCTTTGATCCTAATTTGAACACAATGACGCGTGGAGTTATTAGAGAAACGGCAAGCCTATGGTAAGATGTTGATTGATTGATCGCCGAGTGTATACACGTCCCCACATTTCTTTATGAGTTGAGTGTATCCTATATTTTACACACATGCCGCCGAGGGTTGAATTAAATGAGTTTTACCACAATTGTTTTTGTGTTGAGTTGACTAACGTCATGTGCACTAATGTTTTTGGTTAATATGTTTCAGGCTTAATGGTTATCATCTTCTACGCTGCTGATCTTTTCGTGTGTCTTCGTTTGGTTTTGTTTGAGGACAAACAAAGATTTAAGTTTGGGGTTTGATAAACACGCATTTACACGCTTATTGTTGATATTAAAGATGAGTTTAGATCATTTAATGTTCGCGTATGCATCGATTATTAATGTTTTATCTATTTCTAGAAGATATTGCTCTTGGGTGTTCTTTTGGTTGTGTAGGTCCATATGTTGAAAATTCAAGGAACAAGACCAGCCAAAACTCACAACGCCTCGCTTTTAGCGACCAGCAGCTGGCGCTAGTAGCGCCGAGGCAAACCGATGACACGCAGCACGCGAGCCGAGACCCAAAGACCAGAAAGTTATATTGATCGCCACGGCTAGCGACCGCTAGCCGCATCATGAGGAAACCGCGCGAGGAGGCGACGGCGAAGATTGTGCGCAGAAGACATACCGCGTCGACCTACCCGAACGTGAGGAGTGGTCGCGAGCAGCTGTATGAAAATTAGGTTCGGGGTATCATATATGGCAACACCCCTCGCCCCCAACTTCGCACACACGCCCGCACTTTTCTCGAGTTTTCATCGCTTACAATTTTAGCTTTAGCTTCCATCTATTTTCATTCTAGAGTTTAGTTGATCATTGTTCTTCATTAGTTTTACGATTGCTACGATCCGAATGTTTTCGTCCGACAATCTCCAAATTCGTCACGAGGTTGGATTCAAGCCCAATGATTGTTCATCGACGCTCAATACGGGTTTCATTTATATAGTTTCTATTTTATGGTTAAATCGTATTTTATTCCGCTTATTATGTCCGCTAATCGCTCTAACTTGGGTTTGCATGATCCGATCCTATATGTTGTGATTCCGTTATCGCTATTTACCTTCCTGCATTGATTCATGATTCTTGTGCTTATTTACATGTGTTAATTTCGATCAATCTTGATGCATATCTAGTTGTCGGTTAATTACGTAATCGTATTAATTGTCAATCGATCTGAAGCACATGCTATAAGCCTCGAAGTCGAATGAGATAGGATATTCGAGAAGCATATTCTTTGTGATCTCGTTTGGAGTTGCTTGTTTTCACCAGAGACGAATAAGAATAGGAAAACTAGTAATCAATGCAATGTCATAAATGTGTTGATCGTTATATATGTGATCTTCCATCTTATCCGGATTAAAATCGGTTAATAGAACAGATAAACATACGCTAGGATAGGATTAATGCATCCCTAGGTTAGTCTTCCTTATCTGCTTTTACCATCCGAGTGTTTGCTTGCTTTATTTTATTTTATGCATGGTTACATCTCGCTTTGATTAAATTCAAGCCCCAAAATCTTACCAAACCAAATCTGCTCGATAATGATGAATTCTTGTGAGTTAGCTTCGGCTTTTTGCATTACAATCCATGTGGATACGATACTCTACCTTCTATATACACCTTTACGTGTGAAAGGAAGCTTATCAGCTCGAACGCGGTAAATCCATGGACTTTACCACCAAAGCGAAGTTCCAGGATCGAGATGCTTGCTTGCCCATAAATGGACTTCTTAAGCTTCCATACTAGATGCTCTTCACCCTCACCACATAACCTTCGGCTTGTCGCATATATATGTCTCTACCTTCCTCAGGTAACCGCTTAGAAAAGCGGTTTTCACATCCATTTGCCAAACCTCAAGGTTCAGTGGGTCTATGGCCGTAAGAATTCGATGGACTGAGCATTCACAGGAAAAGGTCTCATCGAAATCGATGCCCTCAACTGAATTTTCGCCACAAGCCCCGCTTTAAAAGCGAAACCTCTCCATCGAATCTCTTCCTCAGATACCCACTTACTACCTACGGCTTCCTTGCCATCCGGAGGTGTCTTTTCGTATACATCCATAGTCTATGGACTCATTTCTAAGTCCATACGTGTGCCATGATTCGATCAATGTCTTGTATCGCCATCCGTATGTCCATGGGTCGATTATGCACGCTTCTCGACTAAACCGAAGATTCACCCACGAACATAAATCGCCGGGGACGAACAACCTCCCACTACGACGAGGCGCCATCGGCACAATGGCAACGGTGCAGAACTTGTGGTTCTCATCTTGCACAACTTGTTGGATAGAGCCACTTGTACGGCCGGTATCTCCAAAGGAACTCCTCACCCACTTCAATTTCTTGAAGTATCGGTGTCGATCCTCCCACTAGACACGACATCTCGCACCTTTGGCTTAATCGGTGGTGAATACGATCATCTTCTAATTCCTCAAGAATGATTTCAACTTTGGATTTATGGTTGGTCATATAATCCTCTTCTAAGAATCGGGCATTAGTGCTAATAATGACCTTCTCGATCCTTAGAACTATAGAATAAACCACCTTCCATCCCTCTAGATAGCCAATAAATGCCTCTTGGCCGGATCTAACCTCCAACTTGTCGCCTTCTTGTTCAAAGACACGTGCCGGACTGCCCCATATCCTTATGTGGTTTAAACTAGGCTTCATACTAAACCACAACTCTAAAAGGGTCTTTTCGATCGACTGATGGTACTAGATTTAGCAAGTATGCCGCTTTCTAAGGCATACCCCGAATCTAAATAGGCAATGTTGCATAACTCATCATTGATCTAACCATTTCTAAAAGAGTCCTATTTCTTCGCCCCGACACACCATTTTGTTGTGGTGTGCCTTGCAGCTGAGTGGGAGGTAATCCCACACCGCACCAAATAGTCCATAAACTCGTTATCGAGGTATTCGCCACCGCGATCGACCGCAGCGACTTGATACTCTTACCAAGCTTCGCTCCACTTTCGCCTTAAACTCTTTGAATTTCAAAGCATTCTGACTTGTGGTGAAGGTGTCGTCAATGAAAGTGACAAAATACTGCATTCTCCACGAGCTTGTGTGACATAGTCCACACAGTCGAACGGACTAGCTCCAACACTTTTTGCTCTATAACCCTTCGCTTTGAAGGTCCGGTCGACATCTTTCCTTCTATACAGATTCGCAGATCGGGAATGGAGTAACCGTGAGATCACCCAACGCCCATTCTTAGCCGCCTTTGATCCTATTTAGATTGATGTGACCTAATCTAAGATGCCAGAGAAATGTGGTGTCATCTTGCAAGAAAACTTTCTTTTTTAAGGTTTGAAGAAGATGCAACATAGTTATAGGTATTATGTTTTGCATAAATAGTATAAAGCGAATTATATAAAGTGCCAACACATATAACTTCATCTTTTCTTATGATAGAAACACCACTATCAAAAATAATAGAATATCAATGAATAAATAATTTCGAAACAGAAACAAGGTTCCGCCGAAAATCCGGCACATATAAAATGTCTTTTAAAACTAAAATTGTTCTCTTAAAACATAAAGAAACATCTCCGACGCAACGGCCTCGACTTTCGCCCGCGTTGCCCATGGAGATCGTTATCTCGCCATCATGCAGCCTCCTTGTCTGCAGAACCCCGCAAGGTGTAACAAAATGATCAACACACGCATGTTCTACTACCCATGAATGGGTAGAACAAGTCGCTAAACATGTTTCCGCTACCAAAGCAAATGGCGACTTTGAGCCTTGAGCATAGGGCACTGGCCTCCAATGCCCGGGCCTTGCCGCACTCAAGCACTTACCCTCCTTTGCTTTTTAAGCCTCCGGCGTGCATGTTCTTGCTCTCATTACTCCCACTATTTCCTTGCCTCACCACCTTTGGTGCCCTTTTTCTTTTCCATTTTGCAACGGGAAATTTGGGCCCTAGATGTGCTAGCAAGAGCATGTGCTCCTATCCCCATAACCCTTCCGCGCCACGAGATCATTAAGCAACCGACTAAGTGTATACTCGGTCTTTCTCATGATCGCATTCACGAAAATTATCAAAAGACTTGGGCAAAGGTATTGAGGATGATATCGACCTTGGCTTCGTCAATACCTCCTCCCAACCGATCAAGACTATCCATGAGATGATTCACGGGAGACATGTTCATGGACCGAACTTCCTTCTTCCATCTTACACGCCTAGATTTCTCTCATTGTGTGGAAGCGATCGTCCGATCCGATTGCCCAAACTTACTCGAGACTTGACCATATTTCATCCGCCTATCATCGATCGATGTTGCAGTTGCAAGCCTTTGACATAGTAGTCATCATATAGCATTTGGCCATATTGTTCGACTTATGCCAAAGTCCGCCGACTCGCGTCTTTCGTTAGTTGATGCGCCGAGAAGGGCATCGGTTTAGAAATAGTGAGAACAAACATGTGTTCTTCAACGATAAGAACATATTCCATGTTTCGCTTCCACTCGATAAAATTCGCACGAGATAAGGGATTTTAGGCGAGCATATCGATAATCGGTAAGAGACATATCCGAAAAGATAATGTAAACACATAAGCATACGATCGCACATAATTCGTAGCAATAATATTGTAACCTTTGATAAAACAATATTAATTGAAACCTCCAATCGCCCAAGGAACCCACATGCAAGCCACGCGTGTGGACGCTACACACGAACCCTCGACCGCACTAAAATATACCTTTTAGTCGCTTAATTTCAACCAGTCAACTTATCCTTATGACAAATGAAATTAATGATTGACCTTACTAGACCACATCACTCTACGCAGAAGGGACTTCACGAAGTTGTACTCGGTGATGTGTGCAATGACCACAATTTTAATAGCGTAAAATGGCATACCACCAGACCATACCGCCCAATCCAAATTCCTTTGTTATCTCATTTAAATCTATCTCTAGAGAACTTATGAAAACCGCATACGCAAGCCATGCGTGTGATCGCTATTACATGAAACTCCCACTTCTCAATAGATTAAAATGTTTTATTTAGAAATCTCATCTAACAAAGTTCGACAAACAAAGGCAAGCAAGCCACGCGTGTGGATCGCCACTCACAAGCACGTATCACTTTGTTTAGAGATCTAAAAGTGGAGGTCTTGACATTTTTAATTTAAAATTAATTTGTCGGGTTATTTGCTTAGTCTTTTTGTTCAAAAGGTTTGTCCATGCAGATCACGTAATCCCAGCATGCTTTCTATAGAACACAACATGTAAAACATGCTCGCAGAATTCTAAATATGCTTGAATACGTGATAAACCTAGCATGCTTACTATGCGCATCCAATCACGAAAACATATAATATGTTTGTCAACGTAATTTAAACATACATAGCATGCTACTGCATAATATAAACATCCACGACATGTTATGAATGATAAAAATAAAATAAACGCTCATCGCGCTCACTCGTGATCCCGCACTTTTCCGCTAATCTATTACATAGAATTGCAAAGCATGATCTTCATAAACTCGAAAACGGGCCTCGCGCATGGGCACGGACCGGATTCGCCAAACCGGATTCGCCAAAAATCGGGTTTGGGCCGAAAAATCGGTTCTGGCTGTGTTTGGGCCGGTCGCCCAATATGGCCGGGTCACAAGTTAGGGCACACCCATGCGCTGCTCCAAGACCGCCGCCGCCCATCCTCGCGCGCCAGCCCGCCGAGAAAACGACGGGCTTGAGGTTTCCTCCGTGAATCTCACGCTGAGGCCGTCGAGCGCCGCCGAGGCCTCGTGCGAGATTCGCGCGCCCTCACGTCGCCCGACCTTTGCGCATCGCCTCGTGGGCTGCCACACGATCGTGAAGGAGCTAGCGAACGCTGCTTGCCGAGTTACGCCCGCAACCACCTCACACCCACACGCACGCTGCGCGCGTTGCCTCGCGTGCTATCTCGCGGTCGCGAAGGTGCTCGCGAGGAATGCCGGGATCTCGCGCGAGCAACGCACGCCCGCACGCCTGCGCGACGCCGCAATGTGCGCGCCACCGCGGTCGCGTGCTTCCCGCGAATCGCCCGAAAAGCCGCCGATCTTGCACGCCGCCAGCGGTGCCGAGGCATCCGCGCGACAAACGCGTGCCCTGCACTTCCGCTGCCGAGCTATGCCGCCGCCGCCGCCTTTGTTCCGCTCGCTGAGAACGTGCATGGCACCAAACGTGCCACGAGCGCCGAGCACGCACGCTTGCCGCCGCCCGCACACCGCACCGTGTGGCCGCTTCGTGTCTTCCCATCGCCTCGTTCTTCGTGTTGCTCGTTTTTCTTTACGAGATAAGATTTATGGTGAAAAATCTAATCTAAACCACGAATTTTCTCATGTTGAAAAACAAAATCCGACAAAAATAAAACAAGCCACGATGAACGATGCATTCATAATTAATTAATTACGCACGTTATAATCAAACGTGTATTAATCCAAAAGAGCCAAGAATCGATCCCGTGCTCGATACCAATTGTGGAAATCGATTTTAACCTCTCCGAGGATCTATCTCGATGTTTAATTCACCATACATTGATTATATTCCTAGCATTCACCTATATAATTAATTGCAACACGTAGGGGTTTTCTCGTGTTTACCTTTGAATCATCGGGGATGAACAGATCGAGACTCATGCTTTGATCTTTCGGATCGTATCCCTTGCGCCCAATCTCCAATATCGAGTGAGGATAATCTATGGAGAATGCTACAGAAAATCAACCTATTCCTCTCTACAATTTTCGAGAATCACCTCCCAAAGCACTATGGGAATTTTCGAAAATAATGGATAGGATTATTGAGAATTAGCTTTGAACTTATCTCTTACCTTATATTTATAATGCATTACCATAATCCCATAAGGAAAGGATCCATGCATATCCCATAAATATAATAATATCCTTATGGATAAAGAGAATCAAATCATATCCATAGTAGAGAGGACGATTTTTCTCCTAGTTGAGGCTGGATGGGCCAAATTGTGGATCAAATGCAAAGAATAAAGATGGGCCTCAAATAAATTAATTATCTTATGTTTAGCCCAGAACATAAATTAATTTATAAACATTCATTCATACCACTAGAGAATAAATGCTGACTTACCTCTTTATTACCGAAGGTGAGTCGGGCTTGCACTTAGACATTACTGAATCCCGTATTTAAGATATCGACGTCCATTAATTATTTAGAGCATTCTGACTTCTTAAAATAATTAATATCTTTAATTCCTTAAGTAGTACCACTCAACCTTATTATTGTACTTGAGCTAACTCAACCTGCAGGGTTTAGTACAATAAACATTTTGAGCTCCTTAAGGAGACGTCATCATCCTAAATGATACGGTGACTCGACATGATAACTAGCATGACATACAAGCACCGCCACCACCCAAGACACGGAGAATATTTGGTTAGAACATATAACCCTCACCCATAACAAGTCAAAGTGATGGTCAAGAACTCATACTCACCTAATACCTTATCGAGGTTTAGATCATCATAAGTCACCGAGATCTAGGTTCTTCACGATGATCAGATAGAAGAACTCATCTCATCGTGATCTATCAATACGCCGAGACGCATCAAAGATAGATAAGCAACCAAGTCAAGTCACTTCTTATCTACACCGCAGCTCATACCGACAACTCGTCCTCAAGTTGTCTCACAGGATACTTTTTATATCTCATTAAGCTTGACCAATCATACAGACTTTTGTGATCTTCACACATCGTATGATCTAACTTATATATGAGATAAGGGGACACAGATATATGCAATCAAGTAATCAATTCAGATAGGAGATTGTAATAGTGGTAACAGGAAACATTGTATACAAGCTCAACCAACACTGCTTTCAGAATACAAATCCAATAGATGGAGCGAAGCCTGTTATTGATGCCCAGAAGAGATTGAAACCAATCCTCAGTGAAGTGGTGAAGAAGGAGATTTTGAAGCTGCTTATGGAAGGGTTTATCTATCCTATCTCGGACAGCGAGTGGATTAGCCCAGTACACGTGGAACGCAAGAAGGGAGGCATCACAGTGGTAAAGAATGAGAAAGAAGAGATAGTTTCTACAAGAGCTACTACCGGTTGGCGCATGTGCATCGACTATCGGAAGTTAAATGCCGCGACGTAAAAGGACCATTTTTCTCTCCCTTTTATTGATCAAATGCTTGATAGGTTAGCCGGACATGAATATTTTTGTTTTCTTGATGGTTTATCTGGTTACTATCAGGTTGCAATTGCTCCAGACGATCAGGCCAAGACGGCATTTACAAGCCCTTTGGTACATATGCTTATGGATGACGCCTGCCTTTGTAATGCACCGTGCACCTTCGGTGATGCATGATGTCAATTTTCTCCAAGATGATTGGAGATTTCCTTGAGGTATTCATGAATTATTTTTGGTATTTGATCTTCTTTCATGATTGTCTAGATAAGATTGATCGTGTGCTTAAACGTTGTGTGGAGAGCAATCTTACTCTAAGTTGGGAAAAGAGTCACTTTATGGTAAAAAGTGGGATTGTCTTGGGGCATATTGTGTCTAGAAAGGGCATTGAGGTTGACAAGGCTAAGGTGGATGTAATTGAAAAATTACCTCCACCCGTTGATGTTAAGGGCATTAGGAGTTTTTTAGGACTTGCGGGTTTTTACCGTAGGTTTATAAAAGATTTTTCTAAGATAAGCCAACCTTTGTGCCATCTACTTGCTCAAGATGTTCTTTTCAAATTTGATGATAAATGTTTGCATGCTTTCAATTTGCTCAAGGAGAAATTGACTACTGCTCCAGTTGTTGTTGCTCCAAATTGGTCACTACCTTTCAAAATAATGTGTGATGCTAGCAATGTAGCTGTGGGAGCTGTTTTAGGTAAACGTGTGGATAAAATGTTGCGTGTGATTTATTATGCTAGCTTAACTTTAAGTTATTCCCAAGTTAATTACACAACTACGGAAAAAGAGCTGTTTGTGGTTATCTTTGCTTTAGATAAGTTTCGTTCTTATATCATTGGTTCTAAAGTAATTGTTCACGATGATCATGTCGCCGAGATATCTGTTGACTAAATCCCGTGCCAAACCTAGATTAATTAGTTGGGTTATACTTACGCAAGAGTTTGATCCGAAATTGTAGTGAGGAAGGTAGTGACAATGGCGTGGTCGACCATTTGTCTCGCCTCGAGTCCTCATTTGTTTTAATTCATAGGAGAGTCTTGCCGAGTCTTATCCTTTTGAGCATGCTTTGAAATTAATTCATCACCTTGGTATGCCGATATTGTTAATTACTTGGCTTGTGGCTCCTGAGACTGATTGACTTCCCAAGAAAGGAAGAGATTTCTTAGTGTGTGCGAGGAATTATTTACGGATGATCCATATCTTTCAAGCTCGGGAAGGACGAGGTGGTTAGAAGATGTATTCCGATGAGGAGCAAAGTCAAGTTTTAAGGTTGGTCATGAAGCCCATCATGGAGGGCATTTTGGTGGGCGCAAGATGACTTTTAAGGTCTTTAGTGGTCTCTTTCGCCAACACTTTTAAGGATGCCCACACCTTCTACCTTTATGTGACAGATGCCAACGAGTGGGCAATGTGGGGAGAAGAATGAGATGCCACTAAACAATATCCTTGTCGTTGAGATTTTTGACGTATGGGGTATTGATTTTATAGGCCTTTCCCAAAATCTAACGGATTTGAATACATTTTGCTTCTTTGTTGATTATGTGTCCAAGTGGGTTGAAGCAATTCCCACGCGGACTAGTGATGCTAATGTTGTTTTGAATTTTATACAGGAGAACATTCTTTGCAGGTTTGGTTTCCCCAAAGCGATCATAAGTGATGGGGGGTGCATTTCTATAATAAGTTATTCAAGAAGCTCATGGAGAAAAATGGCATCACCCACAAGGTGGCCACGCCATATCATCCACAAACTTCGGGACAGGCTGAGACAAGCAACAAGTAGATCAAAAGTGTGCTCGAGAAGATGGTCCAACCATGCAGGATGGACTGGTCAATGAAGTTGAATGCTGCACTTTGGGCATACCGTACTGCGTTTAAGAGCATTTTGGGGATGAGTCCATATAGGCTTGTGTATGGAAAGACGTGTCATTTACTGTTGAGATTGAACACAAAGCTTATTGGGCGATAAAGGCCATGAATCTCGACATCACATAAGCAGGTAAGGGTAGAGCTTTCCAGATGACCGAACTCGAAGAATTACGGGACGAAGCATATGAGAATGCCCGTATTTATAAGGATAAAGTTAAGCGGATTCAAGATCGGCGAATAGTTCGTAAGGATATAAGGCCGGGAATGAAGGTTTTACTTTTTCAATCTCGTTTGAAACTCTTCCCCGGAAAGCTCAACTCCAGGTGGAGTGGTCCCTATATTATTGAGGAGGTATTTCCTTACGGAGCGGTTTTACTTCGCGATCCTAACACCAACGGATTATTTACTGTGAACGGACAGCGAGTGAAACCATATTTTGATCGAGAGGATTTGGAAGAAGTGGAAAACGTCTTGCTCGTCAATCCTCAATATCTCTGATCTAACTACGTCGTGCTCACGGCGTTAAATTGAGTACTACGTGGAAGTTTATCAACGATTTTTCTTGTCTTTTCTTTTCTTTTTCTTTTTGTCTGTTTCTCTTTTATCTTTTGATCTATCTTTTTCTCTGTTTTTGGTTCAGATCGTTGAAATGAAGCTATCTGGCGTTCAACGTGAGCGGCGCTAAAAATGTACATATGCTCTTCGAAACCGGTGCTCGAAGTGATCCGGCGTTCATGCTCAATACAGAAGTCATCCACAATCGGCGCTCAAACTGAACCAGCACTCAAGAGTTGGACAGAAGCTATACATAACCGACGCTCAAGGTGAACCGACACTCAAGAGTTGGATGAAGGTTAATCCACAACCAACAATGAATGAAACGACGCTCACGCCTAACCAACCGACGCTCATGGTCAAAACAGAATGTTTCTCCAACCGGCACTCAATGTGAACCGGCGCTCAGTATCAGGACAGAAGGTCCTCCAAACTGGTGCTCAAAGTAAACCGGTGCTCGGCGCCCCTAAACCAACGCTCACATAAAAAAAAAAAAAAGAACCGGTGCTACCATCCAAACTGACGCTCAAGCTCCCTAAACCGACGCGCTCTCGCTGAATCGGCGTGTATATTAGGGCACCTTACCCTATTTTGTTCCAAGACAAAATTTCAACGCCGCCCTCTTTCTCCCCACCGACATTTCCAGCGCCCGTCGCCCGTTCTCCGCTGCCACCTCCGCTCATCCTTTAGCTCCACCGCTGTTCCACCGCCACCTGTCACCACCGCAAAAGACGTTTCTAGTGCCCCCCCTTCACATCCGCCGACGCTAGCACTCGCGTTCTACACCAGCGGCACGCCGTCAATCGGCGTTTTTTAGCCTCTCTCGCCCAGCAGCGTACGACATACGCGCCACGCGCGTCGTCCAATCGCGCGTTGTTAGCCCGGCCGCCGCTTAGTTCGGCATCCGCTCCACAACCGGCGCTCGCCCTCGTGCGCTCGATTTCCTTTGCCCGTGCGACAGCCGGTGCTCACCCTCACGTGCTCGTTGCCCGTCCGATCCCTCGCTCGTGTGCGCTCGACGTCACCCGACATTCTTCATTCGACGCTAACCTACAACGCTGCTCCATTTCACCCAACCTCGTGCGTCCTCGCCCAGCGCACGGACGCCACGTCCGCGTGTCCCAACGCTGTCCGCTCGCCATCCCGCTCGCATAGCGCCGAGCCCTCTCCGAACAAGTCTCTGGGCATCTCTTCAACATGGTTCGAACAAAAAATCCACTCGTCTCTTTGACGAAAAGAGCAAGAACAGACGCAGACGCTTCATGATCCAGTGAACTGCTCGAAGATTTACGGGAGAACTACAACGCTCCGTTATATATTTATTCGCCCCAAGAAGGTATTTTCTTCTCAGTTGTCCGTTCTAAGGAGATTAGTCATCCACGTTCTTATGATTAGAATATTTTGGCTTCGTTGGGTGTTGATGCAACTGTGAAACGATATTTGAAATTATGGGGTTTACTTGATTTGGCAATAAAGGAACCGGAAAATGGTATTAAGCCTATGCTTAGGGAATTTTGTATGTCGCTCGAGATCAGCCCCAATTTTAAATCAGCTTATTATCGGTTGGGAGGGCTAGATGTGCTCTTACCCCAAAGGTTATGCACGATGTATTTGGTTTTCATGTTAGTTGGTTTTCTGATATACCAAGGATTTTTCTCTCGCTGAAACATGGAAAACTTTATCTGGTTTTGATAACTTGTCATCAGCAGGCATTTCTAGTGCCTTTATTAAGGATCCAGCTCTAGTTATCGCCCATAAATTCCTTGCATACAACCTCACAAGGAAAGAGGAGGCAAATAAAGTGAATGCTCATGAAGTTTTCTTCTTGTGGTGTGCTGTGAATAACAAGAAGATTTGTGCAGCACCGTTCTTGTGGAGGCGATTTGATTATATGAGGCGACACCGTAAGGTGCATCTTTCTTTGAGTCAGTACCCTTTGATTCTGGCCAAGTTCTTTGGGGGATTAACTGGAGAAGATTTTCCAAAATCGGGCTCCAATGTCATTGAGAATTTTCCCATCAAATTCAGCGATTTTCGGGTTATAGCATCTGACCCGCCACATTGTTTTTATGAGGCACGCAAGGCAATGCAAAGAGTATATTATGATTAAGCAGCACCGTCTGTCCGGGTCTAATGCCGGCACAGCTACCCCGATGGACGAAGATATCCCCGAGGATGAGACCGTCGAAGAAGGAGAGACGGGAGCACATGGCACGCCCCTCCTAACTTACCCCTACTTCCATCAGCCCCACAACGACGCCTTTAGTGATCTTCGGGCTCATTTTTACTCCAGCTTTAGCCAGTTTCAGCAGGCCACTTCACAGCAGTTTGGGGACTTTAGCTCCTCCTAGAATCAGAACTTTGAGGAGTATAGGCAGCAGATGGGTCAACAATTCACAGGTTTCAATCAATCAATGACCCAGGGGTTTAGAGATTTTCGTTATGAGGTGTATCAGCGTCTTGACACCCAATCTCACCAGGTCAATGATTTCAGTGATTAGACACCTAAGAGCAGCATCTGGCTGACCTTCAAGCCAAGTGGGAACCCTGGTCCCTATCCCACTTTGCCTATCCACCGCCACCACCATCGGACCAACAGTGATGCTTCACTGTTGGAGAGTATGTATATATTTCTTAATTTTATTTTCTCTCGTCCTTCTTTCGGTGGGTTGTTTTCTTTCCTTTTGTGGTGTGTTTTCCTTTGCTTTTATGGTGTCTATTGCAGGCATCCTCTTGGGATACGATTTCTGAGCGACCCTCTTTCTGCCATCAATTATCAGGGAAGTCTCATCCTCTATTGGCATTATTTTATTATTAATGTTTAGAGCACTGGGGAGAATGCTCGAATATGTGGGGGGAGAGTTTTTGGTTATATGTCGTGTTCTATTTACGTGCATGATTGGTAATATGGATCTGTGTTTATTTTGACCTCTTGGACTCAAGTTTTTATCTATGCGAATAAGTTAGGATTGTGATTTGTGACCTGAACTCTGTGGTATTGGTCAAACCTTGATGTATTCTCGTTTATCTTGATGTTATGTTATTGAAGTGCAATGTGAATTGACGAGATTGTGTGAATTAATCTTAAATCGGGGGTTATTGATGTGATTTGTCCGACTAATGCTCGGGGTAGTGTTAACAGTGTGGTTATCTATATACTTGTTTCATTAAAAAAAAAGATGAAAAAGAAGAGAGAAGAAAGAGAATGAAAACTCAAATAATTTGTTGAGATTGTTGAAATGGAGGATGGGATTACGCCTCTTCTCGTAAATCAAAAAATGGGCATGGAAAACCACGATAGGAGACTCGAGTTCATCGAGAATTCACCTTTTCACCTTTCGAACATTGTTCCAAAATCTGTTAATACTTTCTCTGTGTTCTCAAAAGAAACTTGTTGCTAAAGATGACCACTTTAGTTAATTCACCCCTAGCGGAGAGTTGAGTCTGAGCAAAAATCTCCTTCTTGTTTATTTGACATTCTCACAATCTTAGATTTGTTTCACGTTAACTTTGATTATGTATTCATCATGTTTGGGGGAAAAGCAAAAAAGAGGTTTGATTGATTAGATTAAGAGTTTAGTTGCATGAGTTATTTTTCTACTCTTATTAGTATAGACTTTGCTTGAGGAGGAGCAAATAAATAAGTGTGGGGGAGATATTTGGTTTCATTTTGTGCTTATTCTTGGTATTCTTTTATATGCCGTTTTCAGTGTTTTGTCTTTCTTATGTCGTTGTTTTGATTAGAATTTTTTGTTTCGGACTTATTTGGTTTATCTCGATATTTTGCAGGAAATGGTATTAAGTAGAATGAAATTGTAATATCCATAAATTTAAACGCTTAATTACGATAATATAAATCGTAATTAGGTTTTAGCCTCGATAATTAAAATCTTAATTAGTCAATGCTTGACTTTGACCAAGCATAATTGGATAATTTCTGTGTGATATTCACCGACGCTAGAGAATTAAGGAATATAATTTCCAATATTCCTCGAACGTAATATTCTAACATCGGATAAATTGACGCTACGCCTTACGGTATTATTAAGTCGTTAAGCTTAATTTTGAAATTCTATTATTATAGGAATAAATAAAGTTGTAACAAACTTTATTTTGAACGTTATAGAGATAATTAGCCTATGAGAATTTTGAGACGCTTCAAACGCTCGGTTTTAGAGATGAGTCGATAACTCACCAAACAATCATGGAATTATAAAATACAAATTCCTATGATTATTTTATGATATAAGAGCATTATTTATCATCAAAATAAAGCTAGAAAATTTTAGAATTTAAAGCCCCAATAATTGGGTTTTGTGAATCTAAATTATTTTTTATACTTTTCTATGATTAAATTTATTATCTAAGACATATAATATGTCACATAAATATGTAATAGCTATTTTATACAAAGAAATAAAATGTTTGGGAACAACTTAGTGATTTTCGAAAATTAGGTTTTCTAAGTACAAATTGATTTTATTCTTATTCAATTAATGATATATGATAATTATTATATTATTATGACATCATTAAGGATAAAATGAGGTATTACAAGTTGCACAAGTTGGGTGACATCTATATGGTGATTGGCGAAAACTAGGTTTTCTAAGCATGATATTTAATTTAATTCTTATCCAATTAATGATGTATCATAATTATTATATTAAATGATATTATTAAGGATAATACATAGTATTATACCAAGTGGCACAAGTGGAGGCACACTTGTACATAGGGACTAAAATTGCACATTTTTATAAGATTTTGTGAACAAAATCTTACTACATTAATGAAAAGATAAGATATGATCTTATCATATTATGAAGTGTAAAGTAGTAGTAGTATACAATTTGATCAAGTAACCCAAGCCTTGCTTCCTATTGGCGAAAATTGCTAGATAAATATTATAAAATTGTGAATTAATTATTTTAAGACAAGTGTGATACAAGTGTATGAATAATTCAACGCACCAAATAAAAGATAAGATATGATAAGGTTAACGATAAGATTCTTGATAAGGTTAGAGATAAGGTTGCAACAAGTGTGCTTAGATATTTTCATAAAAATAATAAAATAATTAACCTAAGTCTATAAATACCCGAAGGCTCTCATTTCTTCATACTACACCAAGATTTCAAAATCATAAGAGAAAGAGAGTGTTCTCCAATCCTTTCAAACCCGAGCTTAGAACAAAGAAACGTCACGATCGCTTCTAATCCGATTAAAAGATTAGATTTCTTACAAGCTTTGTATATATTAGAATTTATGTTATAAGTTAGTATGTTCTTATGATTTTCAAAATTACATAACTTATGCTAATATGTTTAGATATTGTGTTTATATGATGTTATTAAGCATATAGTATAATTATATCATGAAATTAAGCATGCTATTAAATTTAAAATTTGGACCGAAAATATAGGAAGGTCATATGTTGATGATTTTGATTTTTAATTGTTAATTTGAGCATAGAATAATAATCTAGGTATTAAACAAGCTTATATGAATTTATATAAATTTTGGAGAACTTTAGTACCTAAGTCCAAGACTTTCAAATTTATAATATGTGATAGTAGGTTGTGATATAATCCATATTTAAATGCTATCATGTCATATTGATGACGAGATTCATAATATATGGTTGTGTGAATTTATCGAAATTTATAAAAATTAATTGGACCTAAGTCAAAGTTTCAAAATATGACTTAGGTAAATAAAATTCAATAGTTCATAATAAATAACAATTATGTTATAGTAAGCATAGTTAAGGATGATTAAGTGTTATGTGAATTTATTGGAATTTTTAAAAAATGGTTTACTTAGTGAATTATGAAAACTAAAAACCATATAGTATAATTCTAAGGTATATGATTTTATTTGACCAAAGTAATTACATAATATGATCTAAAATGATGTTTTAGACATAATATGATTTTATAGGAATTTTTGGAACAAGAATTGTACATTAAAATCGAAAATTTCATAAGAAATTGAAAAAGTCAAAATGTTGACTTTGAGTTGACTAAAGTCAAAATTGTTGACTAAATGTCGACTTGGTCAAAATTGTTGACAAAAACGTCGACCAGGTCAAGGGCACGTAATTCGATGTCGTGATCTATGTGACGTGACGCTTAGTAAAAATGTGACTTACGTTACGTAAGTACATTAAAACGCATGATATATATTAAAAGGTAGAATATCTCTTATAAATTGAGAAAATTCATAATCGACATTAATCGATTAGAAACGACAAAATAAGTCCCGTTAGCCTTTATTCGACGCCAGAGATCGTTATAGACTATGTTAGTCTCTCTCGAACGTGATCAACGTCTAAAATAGTTCTTACGCATGCGGACGGGACTCGAGCCGACTTAGAAAGGAACGTTATCGAAAAAGCTACGTGCTGTGGGCTTTACTCAAAACCCTTTTTTACGACGCTTTCTTCAAAAAGTATTTATTTACAAAGCTTTCACTGAGAAATGATTACTTAAATGTTATTACACGCCCAAAGTATTTATGTTTTATGTATGGATCCTATCATGAGACGGTTAGCGAACCGTGAAAGTTATCGCTTGTTGGGTCGCCCCAACTTTATAGAAAATCGATATCGGATCCCGTGCTAGATGCGTAATTCTAGCCGGATTAACGTGTACACCATAGGTATCGTGAGCCGTTGGCAACATCTTCGACGGTCGCGGCGTGCTCTGTAGGCGAGGCCTACTTCAACAGAATGAGTTATGAGAAAGTAATATGATGATACGGATCATACATACCTAAAATGCCCGCGAGCGATGTTTTGAGAAATGAGAAAATGTTTTAGTAAACACAAGGCATTTTCAATAAAACCCTTGTGTCTTACTTATGGGCGTAATTTAAAGAAAATGTTTTTGCAATGAGTCCATCGGGTGCATTATTTGTACTCGACCGCATGTTTGTTTTAAATGTGCGCAGTTGAAATGATGGATGGGATGGAGCAAAGTTGAGCGGTTGAGTCTTCTATCGTTGATAAGTATAGCGTTGATTACATATCGTCATATGTGTAATCACACGCCTTCCATTTGCAGTTATATAGGTTATGTTTGAGTCGAACCCTTTAGTCAAGAGTCTAAATGATCCAGCCAGATGTATCGATATATGTGTCACACCAAATGATATGAAGTTTCGAGAATTTGTCTATTATATACCTCACAGCCCATAATTAAGTCTTTGTTCTGTTGTTAATCCCGTAATTAGTAACGGTTTACGCTAATCCGCACTTTGGAAAGGCGGGCTATTACAGTTGGTATCGTGAGCGGTCGCTCTTAAACCCAAAATTTCTTTCAAAAGTTAAGTCTAGATTGAGTCACTGACTTCTAGAAATCACCGACTATGCTCAACACTCCATCACATCAAGCTCAACCGGAAAAGAGGTAAATGATTTTCTTAAAGTTTTGAGAATAAAATGAGA
The DNA here is from genome assembly GCA_036937905.1 of Salvia rosmarinus. Lineage (NCBI taxonomy): Eukaryota > Viridiplantae > Streptophyta > Magnoliopsida > Lamiales > Lamiaceae > Salvia > Salvia rosmarinus. Next base: position 45,963,836 of record CM072814.1, on the reverse strand, counting down.
AGTTGAAGGTGAAAGTTATTAAAATGAAATGATTTTCAAGAAAATAAAAGCTAGAATTAGGAGAGATTCTAAGAATATGCGGTATGGGACCGCATATTCAAGAAAGTCAAAGTGATTCCACCTAATATGTAGGTATGGGACTACATATTCATGGAAGACTTAAAGAATTTGATAAAGCGTTGAGTAAATGATTTTCTCTGCTTTGGAAATGAAAAGTTTGAAAGTACATGCCCTTTCTCAAAGTTTAGAAATGAGAAGTTTGAACATGGAAAATGATATTTCCAAAGAGATGAAAGATATCGTAACTATTGAAAGTGAAAGTAATCGCAAACATTGCAATGAAGTTTTATGAGAATTGATATCGATCCCAAGCCGGAAGGATTATACCGGCCAGGATTGATCCGATATGATGATATCGAAAGTTGTTGGTTCGCTACCAACGATGATATTGTTATGACGAGATTAAATTGTTATTGGTGCATTACCAATATATTTTGATGTTATGATGATATTGAAAGATGTTGATTCGCTACCAACATATGATTATGTTATGATAATGTTATATGAGAAAGTGTTGACATTGATATGTCAAAAGTGTTATATGTTGAATTCTTGAAATTCAAAGAAGGCATGAGTTATATTACAGTTTTGAAATGTTTATTTCAAAGTTCAAAGTTATTTCACTGATGGGTATGATATCCCAAAAGAACATAGACATGATAAGAAGCATGATCACTATCGCGAGAACATAGAAGTAAGAATCGAGAACTTTAGTTCTTTGCGTAGTGCACGTAAGTAAGCCGACATGAGAACGAGAACAAAGATCAATGAAAACATTACAAGTTTTCAAAACGAAAAGAAAGAAGTATCAAGTGAACCACGACGGCATTTATATGCTCGACTTCAACTTTGACCTTGCCAGCTTCGACTTAGCGTCGACCTCTTTAATTTAGATCTTAGCAATTCAGTTCAACCTTGGTCGCTCGATTTCGCGCCAAGAAAACTGTCTTGCGATTGTTTTGACATTAGCTCGTTCTCCTCGTTTGAATTCGATTTACAAACGAGCCGCCACGTACTCCTATCACAGGGTACTATATTTATTATGAAGACCCAAATCCTTGATTCCTCCTTCAGAATTCGTGAGAATCAGTCAAAGACTAGTCCTATGATGTCCATGAAACGAAAACCTTACAGTATAGCAAGAATATTAGAATGTTGTTAGAAAATAAGATTCCTAGTAGTACAAGAAGAGATATGACATACATGAGAACTTTTGTAGATGACCTATTATGAGCTGTATAAAGTTTCAAGTTCTACTCAATTTCTGTCATCGAGTTTAACTCTATGACCTAGTTTCAATTAAGAAACCACCTGTGTTTCTCATTTTCTTGGAAAAAAGTTTACAAAACCAAAATTTTATACAGTGTTCTTTGAAACCAAACCTTCATGTGACTGAGAAAGTATTTGTGACGGGCCTGGCCACCCCATATGACCAAAGAAATCTCAGTACTCGTTACTCTGGTCTTCGGACCCTATCTCCCAATTATTTAGTTCGAGAGAACATATTGATTCAAACCTTCAAAGTTGTCATCTTAAATGGTGAAACCATACCTCTGAAAGTTGTTATGATGAAATTTTCTTCGATCTATGAAACCAATAAGTTTGACATAGGTTGACGTATCATGTCAATTAAAAGTTTCAGATCAATAAAGAGATAGACATCAAGAGATGATGTAAAGAAGTTCTCGATGAGACGAGATATATTTTTATGATACACATAGATGGATTAACCCTTAATGGGCTTTCCCAATATTGATAAACAGTAAAGTTGTATCTCCATGTGAGTATATCATAACTAAGTTATGAACGAGATACTCTTTAGCATTTAGTGCTGGAATAGAGTAAAGAAAAGTATATGATATCCTTGAGATATAAACCCCTCCTATCTACGTCATAGCGAGAAAGAATACAACTTATCTTTTAAGATAGTTGTTTGTCTCAAGACCTCGTTAGTAGGTTGGACATGTTTAAAGTATGGAGGTAAATGAAACTCATTTTATGAATATACAAGGAATGGAAGCATCTCCATTAATAAGCCTCTTGTTATCCTTAAATCAATAGGATTATGCTTGAGCAGATCTAATTCCAAGAATTTGAGGCTTTGGTTAAACCAAAGATAGTATGATCAACGGATCAATAATGAGATATGTGAATAGCTAGGCTATTCCTAGATTTGAACCAAGAATGAGAGAGATACCCCAAAGTTGAGATTTGGCAATAGGACATTGGTACTTGGAATATAAGTTATGATGTACAAACGTACTACCTTACCCGTATAGATTAGAATGATGACAATCTTAATCCAAAAAGTGAGAATCAAAATATAACGAAAGTAATATAACTTTCGGATATCATATTCAAGAAAAGGGCAAGAAAATAAGAATAGCTGAGGAAATTACCAGCTATACAATTATAAGATAGCCCGGAACATGAGATAAGTTTTGCACACAGTTTGATTACGATAAGCAAAGTAATTCCTTGGAAGGAAAGAAGTGGATCAAGAAGTAGATTTGATATTTGAGATGAAACCATCGTACCCTAAGTTTATAGAGACAAACGCTTACCCTATCGTGATTTAGTAATTAATCAAGTGAGATAACTTTTAAAGAAATTTGCAAAGGAATATGCTCAAGCGAATAAAGGAAAGAATTCAGGAAGGACCTTAAGATGAATCTAATTGAAAAGAGTTTCCTCGTAATTATGAGATGACCCATAAGGTGAAATATTGGGTACCTTAGCATTGAAAGGAAGTAAACATAGAAAGTCGAGAAAATAGTAAAGATATATGACGTCAAGGCAAAAGTATGATACTTTCTCAAAGAAACAAGGATTTTAACTTATGCGAAACCACTTAGTCAAACCAATGGAGATTAAGAGAAATGACGATATCCAAAAGGATATTCGCGATGATAACATAATGCTAATATAGGATTCTTCTTGAAAGAATTGTAAAAGAAAGAATATATGGAAGATATATTCTAAGGAGCGATAAAGAGGAAGAAGGAAGTCGAATCATTCATCTTGGTTAAGAAAGTATGATAATGAGAATGAACAAAACCGGAAAGAATTGTAGGTATGAGAAAACTTCTCAAGATACCCAAGATACTTTGGTTCAAGACATGTGCTTCACATTTCATTATTACAAGAATAGTAAGAACATGCGTGGATACGTTAGAGCTCAAATCGAAATAAGCAAATCAAAGAATGAGAATCTCTCCACTTAAAAGAAGGATCATGGTCGCCGTACGTATTTACTCGAATTGAACTAAGAATCACCTAAAACTTTGGTAAAGAACTTGAACAAAGTACCTATATGAGACCTAGAGATAATCCTAAGAAAGAATTGATTAGTCGAAAACCATTCCACAATCTCAGAAAGGAAAGGAAATTTCGCTCCATTTCTCCTGATAAGAAGTTGCAATTTCTATGGAATCCACATGGGAAAGAAAATTCCAACCGTACTCCACATTACAAATAAGGAATTATTAAACAAAGAGAAGTCAAGCCTTCCTGCTTATCTAAGCAAAGGATGGATAGCGGAAATGAAGGTAGAGGATGTGAAAATTTTCGAAATTTCTAGAGATACCACGACAACTTAGCAAAGACTACCCACGATAAGCAGCTAGAATTTTTCCATCAAGTTGGAACCATTATTAAACCAAGTTAAAAGTACCTTTATCAAATGGATTCAAGGAAAGTGAAAAGATAAAGACTCACGTTTGAAAGCTATAAAATCTAAGTTTCATCGAACCTAGTGTATCACCTTAAGAAACACCCGACTTGCTTGTCAAAAAGAAAGATAGCCCATTAAGAAAGTATATAGATTATCGAGAGTTAATAATCCATTACCAAGGATAAATGAGTATTCGGTCAAAGGAAAAGGTGTAAGAGTAGTCCTGAGAATCGATCTCGATTGGACTATAATCAACTCAAGGTACAAACTGACAATGTACCCAAAATGGCTTTCCAAACAAGAGATGGCTACTATAAGTTTATAGTCATGCCATTCGGATCAACTAATCGCCACCAAAGTTCAGAACCTCATCTATTGTTCTACGCACACTTAGACAATTATTTTAGTCATCATGGACTATATTCCATCTATTCAAGGGTAAGAAAAGAGTATGAAGAACTCATGAGAAACTATCTTGTCGACATTGAGATTCGAATAGATTTTTACCAAGTTTATCTAAGGTGAATTGGTCTCAAGAGGTAACATTCCTTAGACACATTGTGTCTTCGTGAGAATCCATGTGGATCCGCAAAGTCAAAAGGTTCAAACAATCAACGACCCAAACGAGCAAAGGTCTCATAGGATTCACGGGTGCAACCGAAAATTTATCAAGACTCTCTAAGATCGCAAGGTCGAAACGCAATAGTAAAACAATTAAGATTTTGAGAACATCACCTCTATAAAGTGAGGTGTGAGATCATCATAGATCATACAAATTTAAGATATTTCTTCAAGCAAGAGACATGGCTCGAATTAGTAAGAAATTACGAATGTGATATAAATTATCACCTATGAAAAGTTAATATAGTGACTGATGTCCTATGTTGAAAAATTCAGTCTAAGTAATGATAAATCCATGTATAAAAGAAAAACTCATTAAAGAGTTTAAGAGAATGAAGATAGAAATTGTCGAACATCGTCTCAATTGCATGTAAATGAAGGCATAGTATCAACGATCCTATGGGATGACGTAACAATGGATTTGAGATAAGATTTCCAAAGTCAAAAGTTAACACTACTATATGAATAGTAATATATCGACTTACCAAAAGGTTCGCTTCATGCCTATCTAGGCTACTCGGTCCGATAAGTTAGCTTGGTAGTTTACTAAGAAAATCATACATCTCGCATCGTATAAAGATTTTGAGGTTATCTTTAGAATATGAATTGGCTTAAAAGAGAAAGAATTAGCGTACAACTTGGAAATGTATTTTCCACTTATTAAGTTTACCTACGACAATAATCGTCGAAAGACATGGCCCATGTGAGGCATAGTATAAAAGAAAGTATCGATCATTTCTCTATTAAGATAAAGAAAATAAGAGGAAAGTTTTAAAGTCGATTCTCATAAAGAAATGATTAAGATGTTTGCGAATTAGGCAACGAAAGAAAAAGATTCATAATAGATTTAAATTCTTACCGACATATGCGTGACATGAGCTGCGTCTTGAATGCGGAGAATAAGTGTATTAAAGTTCTCCATTGAAAGAATTCCAATGTTGGAGAAAAGGAAGTTGAGATTTCGCTTTTATAGGACCCCGTGAGATCCTAGAAATGATAAGGCCTCATAGCCTATAGGTCGACATTTCCACCAAGCTTGGAAAGTATACGTAATGTTTTCCACGAGTTACCATTAGAGAAAATACGTTATGGTCTAAAACATGATCATCATGATGACATTGTTCTCAAATCGAGATATAAGTTGTGAGAAAGAATCATGCGATTGTTTAATCGCCAAATTCATCGATTAAGGAATAAGCATACCATTGGTAAAAGTCCATGGAGACCATGGACAAAAAGAAAGTTACGTGGAAACTTGAGATCGTTATAGTGCAAAGATACCCGTACTCTTACGGTATGCAAATTTCGAGGACGAAATTTTTTAAGGGGGGTAGAATGTAATATCCCGCAAATTTAAACGCTTAATTACGATAATATAAATCGTAATTAGGGTTTTAGCCTCGATAATTAAAATCTTAATTAGTCAATGCTTGACTTTGACCAAGCATAATTGGATAATTTCTGTGTGATATTCACTGACGCTTAGAGAATTAAGGAATATAATTTCCAATATTCCTTGAACGTAATATTCTAACATCGGATAAATTCGACAATTCGTCTTACAAGATTATTAATCGTTGTTTAAGCAATTTTGAAATTCTATTATTATAGGAATAAATAAAGTTGTAACAAACTTTATTTTGAACATTATAGAGATAATTCGCCTATGAGAATTTTGAGACGCTTCAAACGTCGGTTTTAGAGATTTAGTCGATAACTCACCAAACAATCATGGAATTATAAATACAAATTCCTATGATTATTTTATGATATAAGAGCATTATTTATCATCAAAATAAAGCTAGAAAATTTTAGAATTTAAAGCCCCAATAATTAGGGTTTTGTGAATCTAAATTATTTTTTTTATACTTTTCTATGATTAAATTTATTATCTAAGACATATAATATGTCACATAAATATGTAATAGCTATTTTATACAAAGAAATAAAATGTTTGGGAACAACTTAGTGATTTTCGAAAATTAGGGTTTTCTAAGTACAAATTGATTTTTATTCTTATTCAATTAATGATATATGATAATTATTATATTATTATGACATCATTAAGGATAAAATGAGGTGTATTACAAGTTGCACAAGTTGGGTGACATCTATATGGTGATTGGCGAAAACTAGGGTTTTCTAAGCATGATATTTAATTTAATTCTTATCCAATTAATGATGTATCATAATTATTATATTAAAATGATATTATTAAGGATAATACATAGTATTATACTAAGTGGCACAAGTGGAGGCACACTTGTACATAGGGACGAAAATTGCACATTTTTATAAGATTTTGTGAACAAAAATCTTACTACAATTAATGAAAAAGATAAGATATGATCTTATCATATTATGAAGTGTAAAGTAGTAGTAGTATACAATTTGATCAAGTAACCTAAGCCTTGCTTCCTATTGGCCGAAAATTGCTAGATAAATATTATAAAATTGTGAATTAATTATTTTAAGACAAGTGTGATACAAGTGTATGAATAATTCAATGCACCAAATAAAAGATAAGATATGATAAGGTTCTTGATAAGATTCTCGATAAGGTTAGAGATAAGGTTGCAACAAGTGTGCTTAGATATTTTCATAAAAAATAATAAAATAATTAACCTAAGTCTATAAATACCCGAAGAAGGCTCTCATTTCTTCATACTACACCAAGATTTCAAAATCATAAGAGAAAAGAGAGAGTGTTCTCCAATCCTTTCAAACCCGAAGTAGAACAAAGAAACGTCACGATCGCTTTAATCCGATTAAAAGGTTAGATTTCTTACAAGCTTTGTATATATGTTAGAATTTATGTTATAAGTTTAGTATGTTCTTATGATTTTCGAAAATTACATAACTTATGCTAATATGTTTAGATATTGTGTTTATATGATGTTATTAAGCATATAGTATAATTATATCATGAAATTAAGCATGCTATTAAATTTAAAATTTGGACCGAAAATATAGGAAGGTCATATGTTGATGATTTTGATTTTAATTGTTAATTTGAGCATAGAATAATAATCTAGGGTATTAAACAAACATATGAAATTATATAAATTTTGGAGAACTTTAGTACCTAAGTCCAAGACTTTCAAATTTATAATATGTGATAGTAGGTTGTGATATAATCCATATTTAAATGCTATCATGTCATATTGATGACGTAGATTCATAATATATGGTTGTGTGAATTTATTGAAATTTATAAAATTAATCGACCTAAGTCAAAGTTTCAAAATATGACTTAGGTAAATAAAATTCAATAGTTCATAATAAATAACAATTATGTTATAGTAAGCATAGTTAAGGATGATTAAGTGTTATGTGAATTTATCGGAATTTTTAAAATGGTTTACTTAGTGAATTATGAAAACTAAAACCATATAGTATAATTCTAAGGTATATGATTTTATTTGACCAAAGTAATTACATAATATGATCTAAAATGATGTTTTAGACATAATATGATTTTATAGGAATTTTGGAACAAGAATTGTACATTAAAATCGAAAATTTCATAAGAAATTGAAAAGTCAAAATGTCGACTTTGAGTTGACTAAAGTCAAAATTGTTGACTAACGTTGACTTGGTCAAAATTGTTGACCAAAAACGTCGACCAAGGTCGAAAGCACGTAATTGATAACGTGATCTATGTGACGTGACGCTTAGTAAAATGTGACTTACGTTACGTAAGTACATTAAAACGCACAATATATATTAAAAAGGTAGAATATCTCTTATAAATTGAGAAAATTCATAATCGACATTAATTGATTAGGAAACGACAAAATAAGTCCGGCGTTAGCCTTATTTGACGCGTAGATCGTTATAGACTATGTTAGTCTCTCTCGAACGTGATCAACGTACTAAAATAGTTCTTACGTTAAGGTGGGACGTGGACTTGAGCTTTCGACTTAGAAAGGAACGTTATTGAAAAAGCTACGTACCAGGTGGGCTTTACTCAAAAACCCTTTTATTTACGACGCTTTCTTCAAAAAGTATTTATTTACAAAGCTTTCAGTTGAGAAATGATTACGAAATGTTATTACATGCCCAAAGTATTTATGTTTTATGTATGGATCCTATCATGAGATGGTTAGCGAACCATGAAAGTTATCAGTTGTTGGGTCGCTCCCAACTTTATAGAAAATCGATATCGGATCCTGTGCTAGATGCAGAATTCCTAGCCTGGATTAACGTGTACACCATAGGTGACTGTGAGCCGTTGGCAACATCTTCGACGGTCGCGGCGTCGTAGAAGAGGCCTACTTCTACAGCGTGAACAGAGTTATGAGAAAGTAATACAGATGATACGGATCATACATACCAGAAAATGCCTGCAGGCGATGTTTTGAGAAATGAGAAAATGTTTTAGTAAACACAAGGCATTTTCAATAAAAACCCTTGTGTCTTACTTATGGGCAGTGTAATTTAAAGAAAATGTTTTTGGCAACGAGTCCACTGGGTGCATTATTTGTACTCGACCACCGCATGTTTGTTTTAAATGTGCGAGTTGAAATGATGGATGGGATGGAGCGATGTTGAGCGGTTGGAGTCTTCTATCGTTGATAAGTATAGCGTTGATTACATATCGTCATATGTGTAATCACACGTCTTCCATTACAGTTATATAGGTTATGTTTGAGTTGAACCCTTTAGTCAAGAGTCTAAATGATCCAGCCAGATGTACGATATATGTGTCACACCAAATGATATGAAGTTTCGAGAATTTGTCTATTATATACCTCAGGTTCCATAATTAAGTCTTTGTTCTCGTTGTTAATCCCGTAATTAGTAACGGTTTCTGCTAATCCGTACTTTGGAAAGGCGGGCTGTTACGTAAATAGATCTACCAAGAATTATCATATATTGAGGAGTATCTTTCCAGAAATCCGTGGACATAAACGGATTACAATTCGGTGTTCGGACGTGAGAGAACGGAGCGAAACAATGAAGTCGCGCACGTGCGTGCATGAGCGCACTCGTCCCGCAGCCCGTGCACCAAGCACCCTCACTGCCACCCGCCGCGCTTCGCCCACGGTCGTCCGCCCGTGCTCGCATGCCGCCATGTGCCGCTCGGCCTCGGCCGCCCGCCCGATTCGCGCGACGCGTTCACCGTCGAGCCGCCACGCGCTCGATCGCTTCTCCGTGCTTGCTCGCTCATCGTCCTTGCTCGCTCATCGCCCGCGCTCGCCCGCTCACCCTCGCCCGCTCACTTCGAGCCAGCGCTCACTTATGAGACAGAAGCTCTCCACCAACGAGCGTTCATGCCCAGCAAGCGCTCACTTTGGAACAGAAGCCTCCGCTCTACTCTCACTGCTGAGCAACCGGCGCTCACTCACTTAATATATATACGTGCAACGCTGAGTTAGGTCATTCAGTTCATTTCTTCCGCGCAGCCGCTTTTCTTCAGACATTCTTCCGGGAGTTTTCAGGCGACAAGAGAGATAGAAACATCATTTTAAGAGTATTAATTCCTGTTTTTCATCCTTTCAATTTATGCACTTTGTTTTATTATTCCTGTTGAACTTCATTCGATCGATTTAGTGTTTTGCTTTGAGATTGTTGTTGAATTCAATTTAATAGTAGATATTGGATTATTAGTTTCTTGATTGATTCTATTTCTTTCGGCATTCGATAAATTACGTTCTATGTAATTGATATTGGAAGTTAATATTATGTTGAATCTCTTTCCGTTGAATTTTATTATTTCATGTTTGATGATCTAGTTTAGTTTGTTCTACGCTTAGCTTCTTGCATTCGTGTTTTCGTAGGTTCTCAACTAGGGATTGACAACTCCTAGTTAGATTGCTTTAATTTATATTTCATTTCAGCTATTCAATTTCCGTTTGTTTCAAAACCCCGTTGGTATTAGTGTGTTTAGAATTTACCGTTTTTATGTGCGACATGAACAATAAGCCTTGTTAAGTTTTCCTTGAGAGACGACTTGGGTTATCTTTCTCTCTACAACACCTCATTCGATTATGAGTCAATTAAGAGAGTACTTTTAGTTGAAACAGAGGTGAGGATGGATATGAGAATCAAGGGTGAAATGATTTGATCTATTACGTCGGGTTAAAGCCTGAGAAGTACCTCTGTGGAAAAGAATGGACCCTATAAGCTTTATTAAAGAGAAGAAAAAAAAAGAAAAATGATATGAATAATGTGAGCATAAAAGGGATAGTTAATCAAAGTGTAGGTATCTCGAGTTTGAATGAATGTTGATTTAGTAAGTTGGAAAGAAAAAGGAAAACAAAGTCCATATGTATTGAAAAATATAAATGGGGGTACTTGGAGTCGCATTTGTGTCACTTAGCTATATATCACCCTACCTTAACCAATGTGCCTACATTACAACCCGTGAAAAGACCTTTTTTATCCTAATTTGAACACATTTGACGTAGTGGAGATATTAGAGAAATGGCAAGCTTATGGTCAGATTTTGCATGACATTGATCTTTGAGTGTATACACGTCCTGATTTTTTCTTCTGAGTTTGAGTGTACACTATATTATACACATGTCTTTGAGAGGGTTGGATTGAATAAGATTTTGCTTTCAATTTTTGTATATTGTCGAGTTAACTAATATCGTCAAGTGTGCTGCTGTTTTTGAGCTTTGAAAGATTTCTGAGGACTATTATAGCTACCACCTTTGCTAACACTCGTTGATCTTTTGTTGAGTCTTTATTTTTGTTTGAGGACAAACAATGTTTTAAGTTTGGGGGTTTGATAAACGCGCTTTGTACTCGTTTATTAATGATATATTTGGATGAATTTAGATCAGTTTAAGTGCGTTTATTTAGTTGATATTATGCTTTTAGCTATTTTTAGAAGATACTTCTCTTGGGATTTCTTTTTGGTGTTTTGTAGGCTTTTCAGGTGATAATCGATGTACAAGGTAAAGAACGATCCAAAGATGAAAAGGAAAAAGAGGCTAGCGGCCACCCTAGCGGCAGCTAGCCCGACTGCGAGCTCGGGCAGAAAAAGCTTATGCATTAAAACTAGAGACCGACCTAGCGACCGCTAGGTCGGCCGCTAGGTGCATCACGCGATCGCTAACCATGGCCGTGAGAAATCCCAAAAGCTTCTGTCTCATAGCTAGCGACCGACCTAGCGACTGCTAGGCCTGCCGATAGGCGCCGCGGCTTGACGTGAATTAGGGCAAAAGCCCATCAGCTATAAATACCCCCTACTGTCCATTGGCACCTCTCTCTCGGTTTTTACCCTATTTTTCATAGTTTTCATTCAGTTTTCATTCTAGCTTTAGATATTACGCTTGTAGACTTAAGATTATTGCAATTCTACTTTACGTTAACGCATTGTAATCGCCATTGGAGCAATTCAACCGAAGGATTTCAAATTTTTCGTTTTCTACCCGGGTTTGGATTCAAACCCAACAATTGTTCTTCTGACACTCCATTACGTGTTTTATCAATCCAATTCCTTTTTTATGATAATTTCGTATTTTATTTTAATTTATATGTCTAGCTAATTTCATGCTCTAATCCTAGGGTTTGTATGATTTTGTAATAACCCGAAAAATTTAAAACTTTTATTAGTGAAGATTAAACCAATTTCTTATGGTTCTTAGACCTTTATGTTTAAGGTAACCAACGAAACGATTAGAATCGATTCAAGATCGAAAACTAGAGAAATAAAAAACTAGTGACTAGTCCAACCTGATTAGGGTTTCCTGAATAGCCTGAACATGGAATGAAAGATCTAGAATGAATCTCAACAAAATGATTGCATTTCTAAAATCGTCTAACGGAAATATGTGAGAAGCCAAAGAATTGGAATTTTCGGGCATGCTTGTCCGGTCAGTCTCAAAAGTACTATTCACGAGCCGGATCAACTTCCAGTCCGTGCTAATCATGAAAATTAATGATAAAAATCAAAATCATGGAGGAATATATTATTATGAATTTAGAATTCATAAGAATCAATTTTTGAACGAAATTCCTGAAGAACTTAACCGAACGCCGAGAATATATACCGGAAAAACCCTAAACTGATCCGAACGAATCGAAACTCAAACCAAGTGTCTAAATCAATAATAAATGATTTATAAGACTCAAATTAATTATGAAAGCTCAAGAATTCAATAGAATTTCGAATTAGCATAATTTAATCGCCGGATGCTGTTTTTCCGCGATAACTCGGAATTGACTTACCGGATGCCATCCGAACTTCATGAAATTATTATAAAATATGAAATAAGTATTTTTAAGTCTATTTAAGAAAATAAAACCTTAAGATTCTGAGAAATCAATCGAAAGCGCGATAAAACTTAAAGAGTCGGTATTAACATGCCAAATTGGAAACTTGACCATTCCTTCTCCCAACTACTACCAAGAGCCTCCCATATGAGCTTAAAACAGCTCTTTTGCTGCCAATACAGCATCACTTTCGTCCATATCCCTCTCTCACTTTGGAGACCAATTTCTCTCTCTAAATTCAAATCCTCTTTTTTGTTCTTCCAAGTTCTAAGCTTCAATCCTCCTTTTCAACCAATTCCAACTCTAAAAATAATTTTCTAAGACCATACAAAGGTAGTATTCATCATCATCTTCCATCCTAATGGAGTGGAATTGTTTTTAGAATTTTTCTTCATTTTGATACCTTCAATTTCGTGGCTTTTGAGCTACCAAATGCTCTTAAGCCATGAATTAAATATGCTTAGAAATATGTTCTAAGGCTGTGTTTAAAATTTGGGAATTTTTTGGAGCATGTTTGTTATTTTTTGATTTTATTATAATTTCTTTTTATAGAAGATAAAGCATGCTTTTGTGAATATTATTTCATATTATTGTTTGTTCATGTGTTAGGAACATGTAGAATAACTATGAGAATTTTTGGAATTTTCTTGTATTTATTTTGATTTTATTTGTTGGAAAATAGTTGAGGTATAGTGTTTAATATATGATATGAACATCATATATTAATCTTGAAATTATTGAAACACTACTCCTATTTTTCACAAAAGGGCAGAATTTATTTATGTATTTTAAGCCATTGTTTGATTTTATTTGTTGAGAAATAGTTGAGATATAGTGTTTAATATATGATATGAACATCGTATATTAATCTTGAAATTTTTGAGACACTACTCCTATTTTTATGAAAAGGCCAAAACTATGTATAAATATTCTAAGATTTATTTGATATTTATTTGTTGAAAATAATATGATACGTGATGTTTAGAAATAATATGAATCTATTATGCTTTGTTGAGAATTTATTGAACACATATACAATATATGTGTGAGGACAAAAAGAATTTCAAGCATTTAGTTCATATTATAAATATTTAGTTGATGTTAAAGTTAATATTCAATGTTTATTGCATAATATAAACATATTGTGAAGTAAATGGAATTTATTGAATATATATGTATATATATTAAAATTACCGATAATATACATGTAGTAAAAAGCATGTGTTTTAATTTTAATGTATGATATGAGATGATATTTTATGTTTAGTATATGATATAAGCATGATATGATTTTTGTGAAATTTATTGAACACCAATGTTCAATAAATCATAATTACCGAAAATAAAAGCTTATATTAACTCATGATTAAATTTTTATTTGATGGTATTGAGTTGGTAATTAAATTCTATGGTATGATAGGAGCATAACATGATTTTATTGGAATTTATTAGATACTTATGCTAATTATTGCTAATTATCGAAAATGTAGTAAAATGGTGAAGTATGAGTTTGATTTTAATTGTGAATGATGCCATAGTAGTTAATCTATAAATTTAGAATAAATGGTTGTGATTATGATGAATGAATGGAACACTCATGCACACATAGACAATGGTTGTGTATTATGTTAGAAATTAGGGTTTTCTAATGCTTTAGTATAATATATGTTGTGTATGGTGTTGGATGATGTCGTATGGTTTTATTTACGTTATACCGACAAACAAAACCTCAAACTTAAACAACATAGTACTTTATGTACGAGAATCCAAAAAAAAATCGATGAATTTCGATAACTTAAGAAGGAATTAATGAGAATCGAAGTTAGACACAATTTAGGGTGTTCTATTAATAATAGAATACTCAAACGTGAGTTCCTAAGTTAAAGAAACCAAAAGCCGACTTACAACGATAATGCTCAACAACGATAACCTAATACGATATTAGATTGAGCGTTAAGACAACTCGACAACAAATAGCGCTTACATAACTTTCATAATCTCCGACGAGTTAAGAGAAACAAACAATGTTGAAAAGTGTAAGCTAAGATTCAAACATAAGATGTCAATCCTTATGTCTCAAAGGTCGAGTTAGTATTCACAAAGAACTCCATTAATTCCTAAGTATTTACTTACGCGTTGGTATGAGATATCTAGAATCATAAGTCAAGATTCTCTTTCATTCGTTGTGTTAATACGACACGTCGTCAAGCGTAACCTACTAGGACGTAACTATAATTGTTAAGTCTAGTTAGTGGCTTGAGAATATTCTAATATACCAATCATAACTTGGATACTAACAATCTATAACGTAATAACGTTTAGAAAACACTAAGGCTAGAATCGAGGATAGACTCGGAGTATATGACTCATGAGTTGAGGTTCATCTGTGAATGATGAAGTAATATAGTTTGGAATTTGAGAATGTAAGATAATAGGAATTATCTTAAGACCATCACATGAAATCATAAAGAAACCTTAATTGGGAACTTTAAGTCGTAGTTTATAAACGACCCTCGATCAATAGAAAGAATCTAAGAAAGACTATTTTCTTATGAAGGGCTTGATCGTACGTAGTTGCCGAGGAAGGACACTCACACCCTGCACCGCTTAGAACTTATAGCTTCGGACTAGCAGGTGGGCTCTCTTGAAACAAAATGTTATGCATACCTCAAAGCATGATTTACAAAAGCTTTATGAAATATTATTGCATGAACCGTTATCGATCGCCAAATGTTTACGCTTTGTTGTGATCTATCGAGGTTGGTATATCGAATGTGGTATGAGAATGTGTTGGTCCACCCATGTTAAAAAAGGGTAACGATCGGATTCGACTTAGTTAAGGACTAACTCGGATTGTGTACACGTGTGACTGTGTGTTAAGGTTAGCTACCTCGACCGGTCATGGTGACTATGTGTAGGTGGCCACCTCCATAGTGCACGAATGAATGAATGAATTATCAGATATGGAACAACGTGGATGAAATAATCCGGCCAGACACTTTTGGAAAATGATAAAATGTTTGATAGGCATTAGTCTTTTAACTAAAATCCTTATGCGCTATTGTGGGCAGTTCAATAACTTTACAAAGAAAATATTTTCGGCAATGAGTCCACTTAGTACTTTTGTACTCAGCCCTGCATCTCGTTTTTGATGTGCAAGTTGAGCAGGGATTGACGATGAGTGCGAGGTGGTGCAGAGTGGCATGTGTTTTGTTGCTATAGTAGAAAGGTTTCTATAACCTTGGGCATGTATCGTCATATGCATGTCCACACGTTTATTGCTGCTTAACTCTGATATTGTTTTGGTGTCTTTGATTATAACTGCGTTTCATTATCGTATTGAACTTAAGGTCGTACCTCGTTATATTTGGATGTTGAACCTTTTGCAAGTCCTTTTGTGACTTGGATTTGTGTTGAACCAGCTTATTCCTTTCAGTCCATTTATTTATTCGTAGTTTAATGGTTAATTGTATTAATTAGTTATGTATATATCCGCTGCATTATTATACCAGTGACGATCCTTATGATCCGTACTTCCTTGAGAAGTCGAGTCGTCACATATTTTATCCTAATTGTGGTGATTCCTGCTATTTGCTATTTACCTTCCAGTAATTGATTTGTGATTCTTGGTGATAAATCTTATATGTTAATTTCTGATCAACTTTGATACATATCTAGTTGCCAGTTGAATACTTAATAGTTTTAATTGTCAATCGATCTTGAATGCACAATACGGGTAAGTCGTGAGTCGTAGTTGAGATAGGAATATCCGTAGGAGGCATATTACTTGTGATCTTTTTAGAGTTACTAATTTTCACCTTGAGACGTAACAGTAATAGGTAAATTAGTAATCTACAACCACAATTATCGTAACTGAAATTGTTGGTTACTTATGTGATCTTTCATCTTGACTGGATTAAAAATTGGTTAATAGGGATCAGGATAAACCCACGTTGTGGGTATAATTAATACATCTCTAGGGTTAGTCTCTTAGTCTATTCGTCTATTTGAGTTTTTTAAACGTTCTGTTTCTCTTGGCTTTGAATTTCATATTTGAAGTCCCAAAACTCTTATAAACCAAATTGTTGCTTGGATAATGATAAAGAATTACTGAGTTAGCTTCTATATTTTCGCTTAACAATCCCTATGAATACGATACTCGACTTACCTATCCACTTGCATGTTTTCGTGTTATAAAATAGGCAGATCAGCAAACTATCGAGTCACTGCACATAGCTGCCGGAAGCTGCCAAGAAAAACTTGCGCACGACTCTCACGCTGGGACTGCCCGCGCATGCACCCAAATGCTGAGGTAGCGCGTTGTCACCCAGTGAGCTGTCGAGCTTCGCCTGCCGACGTCTGCATGCAATCTACGGGATAAACGCATGCCTCACACGCCCGGCTACCGAAGACATCCGATCATACGCTGATACTGTAGAGCATTGCTGCATGCCCGTGTCTAGCACCGAGGCATGCCAATGCATCTGCATGAGAAATGCGCGCCCCGCACGCCCGATCACCTACGCCTGGCCGAGATTGTCAAGGCTCCCGCACGTCCGCCGCCGGTTTGCCCGCACGCCAGGCACGGTCATGCGCCTTGTAGCGCGACATGCTGCCGACGTACCTCCCATCACGTCGTGCGATGGGACTCCATCGCTTTGTCTCGTTCTTCATGTTCTTCGTCTTCTTTTTTCGTTTTACAGATTAGATTTAAAAAAATAAATCCTAATCTAACCACGGATTTTCACGTGGTGAAAAACGAAATCCGACAAAGAAACTAAAAAATAAAAATGAGCCACGATGAACGACAGATCTACAATTAATTAATTGCACAAGTAATAATCAAACGTGAATTAATCCAATAGAGCCAAGATACTGAACCTCGCTTTGAGATCAATTGTAGGGAAATATGATTTTAACCCTCTCCCGATGATCTATCTTGGATGTTTAATTCACCATACATTGATTATATACCTAGCATGCACCTATATAATTAATTGCAACACGTTGGTGTTTCTCATGTTCACCTGTGAATTTGTCTGACAAAATAAGGATCAAGAATCGTGCTTTGATCTTTTGGACAGTATCCCGTTCGCCAAAACTCCAATGCTGAATGAGAGCAATCTATGGTGTGTACTGAAAAAATTCGCCTTCTTCCTCACACTTAGAAATTTCAAAAATCACAATATCCACACTATAATTTTCGAAAATCTCTTAGCATTAGCATTCACTTATTTTATCTCACCTTATATTTATAATGCAACCCCAGAAACATATTAGGATAGGATCTCTGCATATCTAATAAATATAATCATATCTTTTCAGATAGAGAGGATCAGAATAGAGTCCCAGTGGCACTCTCCATGAGGTGGATGAATTTAGGCAGCTCCAGGCCTTGATGGCCAAGCCCAAGGAGCAAGCAAAGAATAAAGATGAGCCTCAAATAAATTAATTATCTTATATTCAGCCCAGAACATAAATTAATTCATAAACATTTATCCATGCCACTAGAGAATAAATGCTGACTTACCCCTTTATTTTCGAAGTTGAGTCGGGCTTGCACTTAGACTTCACAAATCCCTGTATATAAGATATCGCACGGCCATTAGTTATTTATAGCGTTCTGACTGCTTAAAATAATTAATCTCTTTAATTCCTTAAGTAGTACCACTCATCTTATTATTGTACTTGAGATAACTCAACCTACAGGGTTTAGTACAATAGCTTTTGAGCTCCTTAAGGGGAAAACGGATACGGTGACTCGATACAGGTAACTAGCATGACATACAAGCACTGCCACCACCCAAGATGCAGAGAATATTGGGTTATCTCATATAACCCTCACCCATAACAAGTCAAAGTGATGGTCAGCAACTCATACTCACCTAAAACCTTATCGAGGTTTAGAGCAATGTAAAGTCACCGAGATCTAGGTTCTTCACGACGGTCAGATAGAAGAACTCATCTCACTGTGATCCATCAATACGTCAGAGACCTATAAGTATAGACAAGCAACAAAGTCATGTCACTTCTTATGTATACCGCAGCCTATACCGACAACTCGTCCTCAAGTTGTCTCAGCTGTGATCTTTTTTTTACATCTCATTACGCTTGACCAATCATACAGACTTATGTGATCTTCTACACACTGTATGATCTAATTTATATGTGAGATAATGGAACATACATATGCAATCAAGTAAATAATTCAGATAGGAGATTGTAATAGTGGTAACATGAATCATTGTATACAAGCTCAACCAAAACTGCTTCCAGTATACAAATCCAACAATGGACATAGTAGTCATCATATAGCATTTGGCCATATTATTTGACTTATGCCAAAGTCTGCTTGACTCTCGCTGCTCATTCGTCGATGCTTCAGAAAGGGCATCAGGTTTGGGAGTAGTGAGAACAAACATGTGTTCTTCTGCGATAAGAACATACTCCATGATTCGTTTCCACTCGATAAAATTTAGACCGGATAGAGGCTTTTTTGCGAGCATATTGATAATCGGTGTAAGAGACATAGCTAGAAATTAATGTAAACACATAAGCATACGATCGCACACAATTCGTAATAATAATATTGTAACCTTTTGATAAAACAATATTAATTGAAACCTCCAATCGCCCAACGAATCCCACTTGCAAGCCACTCGTGTGGACGTTTTCACGTGAACCCCTCGACCATACTAAAATATACCTTTTAGTCCTTTAATTTCAATCCATGTCAACTTATCCTTATGACAAATGAAATTAATGATTGAACTTTACTAGACCACGTCACTATCGCAAGAAGGGACTTCACGGGAAGTTGTACTTGAGGTGATGCCTAAGCAATGACCATAATTTTGACAGTAGAAAATGAATTCTTAGAATTGACATACTCACTTGGACCATACCACTTCCAATTCAAAATCTTTTGTTATCTCATTTTAAATCTATCTCTTGAAAACTTATGAAAATCGCATATGCAAGCCACGTGTGTGGATGTTTACACAAGAAACTCCCACTTCTCATTAGATGAAAATGTTTAATTTAGAAATCTCATCTAACAAACTTATGATAAACAATGCAAGCAAGCCACGCGTGTGGATGTTTACTCACAGTGCGTACCACTTTGTTTAGAGATCAAAAATGGGAGGTCTTGACATCGTTAATTTAAAAATTAATATGTCGGGTTTCTTGCTTAGTCTTTTATTTCAAAAGGTTTGTCCATGCATATCATGTAACCCAAGCATGCTTTCTATAGAACTCATCATGTAAAACATGCTCGCAGAATTCTAAAACATGCTTCAAAACGCGATAAACCTAGCATGCTAGCTATACACATCCAATCATAAAAACATATTACATGTTTATCTACGTAATTAAACATACATAGCATGCTTCTAGATAATTTAAACATCCATGACATGTTTTGAACGATAAAAATAAAATAAATTCGTTCATCATGCGCCCACTGTGGATCACAGACTTCGCCTAATTTATTACATAAATTTGCAAAGTACAGATCTTCAACAAAAAATCTCAAAACGGGCCTCGTGTGCACGGACACAGACCGGACTGGTCAAACCTTGATTTGGGCTGAAAATAAAAACGGGCCGAACCAGTGAATTGGGCCAAGTCGGGTCAGAAAATCTTGATCCGAGTTAAAATCGGGCATGGGCCACTAACGGGCCGGGTCGGCCAAAGTGGACTGGGCCACGCGTTAGGGCACAGCCCACAGCACGCCCAGCAGCAAATCGCCGCCCTTCGTCTTCCGCCGTCCCATCTCCTCGTATCTTGCTGAGGTGTTGTCGACACATCTGTCGAGTCATCGATCGCCTCGCCCATCTACTCATCAGCCGAGCACCAAGGCACGCATCGTACGCAGAGGTCATACGAAGAATGCATGCCTCACGCAGAGACACCAAGTACCCGCGAAAGCGATGCACCGATGTCGCGCCGCGCGTCTTTTTGCTCGATTTGCCGCACGACCGGCTGCTGCCGACGGGCCTCCCGTCGCGTCGTGCGATGGGACACTATCGTCTGCTCATTCTTCTTTTTAAAAAAATAAAAATAAAAAATATATTTTTGTGTGTTTACTTGGATCTGATCTGGTTTTTGTCGTATTGCGCAGTGCATGATTACAAGATCTCAAAGGAAAGAAATTGTTCCATTGGATCTTGAGATTGAAAAATCACATAAGAGAGAGCGCAGAGAAAGAAGACAAACAATGGCAGATAGACACCCACAAGGACATGATCGGATGGCCGAGATAGAGGAGATGTTAGCTGTTATTAGAGCTGGCAAAAGGGACGGGTCGGGTTGGCCCGACCTGGCCCATCGAGCTTGTTGTTTTTACCGGGTTGGGCTGGCCTGGCCCGAAATGCTATCGGGCTGAAAATATGGTAGCCCAGCCCCATCTGGGCCACCGGGCCATCGGGCCAAACCAGCCCAATATTTAATTTAATAAAACATTATTTTTAATTTCAAAAAAAAATATGATAACAATAAATAAATTAAATCTACTAACATCAATTTCAAGGTAAATAAGATAAATTACATCTAATAGCATCAATTCCAAAGTAAATAAAATAAATTAAGTCTACTAACAATTCTAACATCAATTTTCAACGTAAATAAGATAAACTTAAAGTTTCGAATATCATCAAACATCAAATATAAAATATTAAAACTTTAAATGTGTGGGTGGGCTTTTAGTCCCATTAACCCGGGCTTTTTAGCCCCAAAGCCCGATCAGCATGATGGGTTATGTCGGCGGGTTTTTAGGCCCGATTTTTTTCGGGTCACTATTTTCACGAGCCCAACCCGATTCCACTACGGGTACCGGACCGGCCATCGGCCAGGCAAATTTTGCTTTAGTCATTATGCAACACCAATGGCGTTCATAGAATCAAATGGGCCAAGTTGGAGGCTGAGCACCACCCATACCGCTCAATCATATGTATAGGCCACCGAATGATCAGTTTGAAGGTGGAGGATGGGGGCCGAACGTAAATGCGAACAACTTTGAGTTGAAACCTGCCCTCATCAGCATGATACAAGCAGAGCAGTTTGGGGGGGGGGTTACTGAAGACCCCAATGCACATTTGGAGGCATTTCTTGATATTTGTGATACGATTAAACAGAATGGAGTGCCAACTGATGCTATCCGGATGCAGATGTTTATATTCTCACTACGGAGTCAAGCAAAAGAGTGGTTCAAGTGTTTGGACCGCTCAAGGATTACTACATGGAAGCAGCTTTGTGAGAAGTTTTTGTCCAAATACTTCCCACCTGCCAAAGCTCAGAAAATCATTGCTGAAATCTCCCATTTTTCACAATTGGGAGACGAGTCGCTGTTTGAAGCTTGAGAGAGGTTCAGAAGCCTCCTCTGAAATTATCGTAGCATGGTTTTTCACCTGAGCAACAGGTGACTCAATTCTACAGTGGTCTTAATGGTAACACTCGTGGTATTGTGGATGCGTCAGCCGGATGATGTTTTCTCAACAGAGTGATAGATGAAGCGTTGAAGATTATAGATGAGATGGCATCCAATAGTTATCAGTGGCCGATGGAGAGACAACCAATCAAAAGTTGCCGCTGCCGAGCTTGATAACAGATACGATGATCTGTTAGAGAAATTCACATCACTGCAGAAAGAGTATGAAGCCGAGAGGAAAGAGCGGATGACTATTGCCATGGCGTAGAATATTGAGGAGGATAACTATGTGAACCAAAGGAACAATTTCCAGGAATCACAGTGGTAATCCTGCGTATCATCCCAACAATAGGAATCATCCAAAATTTTCATATGTTGATGCTCAGAATGCTCAGCAACCACCGCCTGATTTTGCGTTTAATAATGGGATGATTATGGAACCAAAGAAGCCGAACCTTGAAGAGATGATGCAGCAAGTATTGGTGATCAATCAGCAAATATGAGCGAGTCACCAACAAATTGTGGCTCAGCAAAATATTCAGAACCAGCCGATAGGGAACAGACTGAGCACTTTGGAGAGCACAATCAATGCCATCAATTATACTGTCATATCTCTTGGCAAACAAATGAAGATGGTGGAAAACACAGTGGGCCAGATGGCTAATGAGAGAGGCTGGGATGCACGGTAAGGTCAATTCCCAAGTAACTACTGAGCAAAATCCGAAGAATCATACTCCTCCAAATTAGTGCAATGCAATTTATTTGAGGAACGGAACATCATATGAAAATATCCGGAGTATGAAGGAGAGAAGGACCATATGGAAAGAACCGAAGAGGTCGAGTATGAAGATCTAATGGATTCTTACCTCGCGAGCAATCCTCACGACACCCAGTCGAGAGGTTACCTCGTGAGAAAAAACACGCCAGAGGCAGAACATCGCCTCGCGACCTTGCCTCGCGAGGAAGGTTCGCGAGGTAAACTCGCGAAGCCACACAGAGAGGACCTCGCGAGGGAGTCTTGCGACTCAATCTCGTGAGGGAAGGGCGCGAGCCCTCAGACGCTTCCAGTACATGCAGCCCCATTCCCTAAGCGTCTCGAGAAGAAGAATTATGACGAGGAGTTCACCCGTTTCAGGGAGATGTTCCAGAAAGTAAACATCAACATACCGCTCCTTGATGCGCTGAGAAACATGCCTAGATACGTCAAATTCCTCAATGTGTAGTGGCGAGCAAGAAGTAGTTGGGGAAATTTTAAAAAATTAACCTTTCTGAATAATGCAGTGATATATTACAGAGGAAATTGCCGCTGAAACAAAAGGATCCTGGGAGTTTCACTTTGGAATGCCAGATTGCAGAGTATACATTCCCCAATGTATTGTGTGACTTGGGAGCGAGTATCAATCTGATGCCTTTATTTGTTTTCAACCGTTTGGAGCTTAGAAAAATGAAGCCAACTACTATTTCATTAATGATGACTGACAGGTCAGTATCATATCCTAAGGGAGTAGTTGAAGATGTGTTGGTAAGAATTCAGGATTTTGTTTTTCCAGCTGATTTTGTAATATTAGACATACCTGAATTTAAAAATGAACCGCTAATCATGGGTCGAGCTTTAATTGATGTGTAGGATGGTGATCTCACATTCCGTGTGAACAATGAGGAGCTAAAAATTTCAATCTTTGATGCCATCAAGAGACACGATAGTTCAGAGTATGAGGATTGTTATTCGATCACCACTGCCACAGCTAGCCCAATCTCGCATTTGGATGTCAACGGACCAGTTGATGAGGATGCTACAAAGAAGAGATGGACTCGGTATGGAACCCCGAAGTTTTTGTTCAAGTTTGAGGGGGAGGGCAATTCCACACTCAGTGGTAGTCTGCAGTAAACGCAAAGTATAGGGGCAAGCACAAGTTTGGGAAGAAGTCGGTTGCCATAATACCAGATTGATCGAGGTAAATAATGGTCTAGCTAAAGACATTAAATTAAGCACTTGTTGGGAGGTAACCCAATGTTTTTTTTTTTTTTTCGTTTTGTTTGTTTTTGTTTTGTTTTTTTTTTTTTTTTGTCTGTTTAGGGTTGAGTTGAATGACGAGCAACCGATGATGAGAATTATTTTTATTAGAAAATTTGATTACAACTGATTTTGTGAGATGAAGCATGTTATGATTATCGTGAGTATTGAGCCTTTGAGAACTTAATCACATGTTTGAAACCAGTGAGACTTGAGGTTTTGACTGTCATATCTTTTCAGTCTTGTTTCGATAGAACTTGCTCGGATCTTTTTCGAGGTTGCATTGATGTGATTAAGAATTGGGAGATGATATTAGGCATTCTTTTCTTAGCCTATATACTATCCAAACACTAACCTGTTAATCATTTTATCCTTTGATGAGCCCGTTTGAACCTACCTTATTCTTTCATGTAGCCGTGGGTTGGGTTATGTAGTTAGTGTAATGTTTGGTTGCTTGATTTGAGGGTTGAGAAAAAGAAAGAAAAGAAAATAAATGATGTGAAAGTTATAATAAAAAAAATAGTTGCTTACCCATATAAGTTCAAATTTAAAAAAATAATTGAGAAAAAAAAAGTTGGCACAAGTGTGGGAAAAAGAACATAAATGGGTAAGTAGCTAGTGCTTGAGATGAGTATATCACATATATGAAAATTATGGAGTTCTTAGAGAAAAAAAAATGACTTCTTTGTAAGGAGGAAGTGAATTGTGAAAGTTTGGGATTTGAGTCTTGTGATACTTATTGTGTTTTTCATTATGGGATTATGAGTTACTTAGCCTAAATATATCCTACCTTACCAAATAGCCTACATGTAATACCCGATTATTTAAACTCCTAATTACGAAATTAATTTAAATCGATTAGAATATTATCATAATAATTTGATTATTATATATCGAATAATGATATCGATTATTGTTGGAATAATAAATTCCTATGTTTTATTCACAAATAAATGTGAATCGAGAATACGAATATTTAACGTATTTCAACAAGATATTATTTCTCGTCGATTCGTATCGATATTTATATGCTCGTGATATTTTCTAAGTTTTTAAGCTTAGAATTTAATTCCATTATTATTGGAATTATTTAATAAAGTGATTATAGCTTTATTTAGACCATTTTGAGATGAGTCGATATTTAAGCGTTTGAGGCGTTTCAAACGTTAACGTTTTGAGATGACTTGAAAATCAAGTCTAACGATCAAGGAATTATGATATTTAAATTCCTATGATTATTTTATATAATTGGAATATTATTTAGCATTGAATTAATGCTAGAAATTTTGAAATTATATTGTTGATTATTATGATTCTCGAAAACCATAAATCGAGAAATAGGGTTTTCTACCTATGGATTATTCTAATAATTTTTTCTATGATATAAATTATCATCTAAAACATATATTATGATATATATGTATAATTAGCATGAAAATAAATTATATACCTCATGAAGAATGAAAAAGCCGTGAGCTTTTGTGCTCAATAGATAATTCACGTCAATTTTGATTCTCTTTGCTAAGTCATGAAATTAAATCATGCAAGTGGAATATAGATTGCCCTCTAATCAAGTAATTAACCAAGTGGATGGTGTGAGGCATGAAAGAGCCGAAAATGTTGACTATTTTCTATCAATTGAGCTTGAATTTTCATACCACTTGATTATAAAATATTTGGGATAGAGTGTAATATATTTATACATGCAAGAAGCAAAGAAAATCAGATTTTCTTCCTTCTCTTCATGGGTTGACCAAATGACATTTTGAGAGACAAAATTACTTTTGAATGCTTCAAAACTTTATTAAAAGCTTGTAGGAGTAAATGTTTTGTAAGAGATATTTTCATGCATGACATAAGCACATTTGACTATCATCAAATAAAATTTTGCCTTCTTCAAGGAGAGAACCGAGAGAGAGTGTTTTGATTGCTTTAAATTATTTCTTGTATTTTTACTTAAGTACTTCAAGCCTTGAATACAACAAACAAATTACACTTTCATTTCTTTTCATTCCTCTCACTTGAGAGCTTCTCATAAGCAAACCAAATATTTTACGCTTCCATTCTCTCAAATAGTTTGAGTTTCAATCACCCACAACCAATCGACACGTTAACAAGGTTAGATATCGAACAAGCCGATAATACCTAAGTTTTCAATAATCCAATGGTTAATTATTTTTTCAAGCATGTATTAATTGTGAAAAATCATGCTAGCATGTTCTTATGCTTAGAAAATATGTTACATATGTTAATATATACACATTGATGATTTATTTCTTAAGCTAAGCATGTTATAAAAATATTCTAGTGATGATCGAAAATTGCTAGGGATGTTTTGATGATAGATTATTGATATAAGTTGGTGTAGGAACCACTTAGTATTTATTTGGAAATTTTGAAAACCATTTGTTATAATTTTGAAAATAACCGAAAATGCACAGGGTGTATTCCTTGGTGTATATTTTTTTATTTGAATAATGTAATAGCATATTGTTGATCTAGGGTATTAATTAGATGATGTAGGAATTTATTAGAATTTTTGGACATATATAGCTAAATTTTCTCCAAATGGCGAGACCTAGGGCATTATGTTCTATGGTTTATATTGTGTTATTATATGATGTTATGATGTATTAGTGTTACAC
Source organism: Salvia rosmarinus (assembly GCA_036937905.1). Classification (NCBI taxonomy): domain Eukaryota; kingdom Viridiplantae; phylum Streptophyta; class Magnoliopsida; order Lamiales; family Lamiaceae; genus Salvia; species Salvia rosmarinus. The sequence continues at coordinate 45,937,164 of CM072814.1, read as the reverse complement.
TATAGTATTTAAGCATAGTGTAATTTTATAGGATTTTATAAAATTGTTTGATATATGAGCATAGTAGCCGTGAGCTACATAGTGTAGTTCTTTGGTGTATTGTTTGATTATGTTGTGTATTATGATTGAATAATGTTGTAGGATAATGTTTAAGTGTTATAGAGTTTATTAGAATTTTAGAAAATTTATTGAACAAATTTTGAAAAGAGCAGTGAGCCTATAGTATGTATATAGGTGTGTTCAAATTTTTCTATAGTAATATTAATACATATTAAGGATCATAGTGTAAAAAAAAAAAATACACTCTATGAATTTAGAGAATTTTTGGAACAAGGTTGAAAATATTACAAATAGTAGTGAGCTATGTGTTGAATTTAAGGAATTTTAATTCCTTTTAATCATGAATAATAATTTATTATATGTCTAAAATTATATTAGACATAATTGAATTTTTGGAATTATTAAACTTAGAATATTATGTTTAAGATGGAACGTTATATTAAATAACGTTAAAAGCGTAAATAATGCTTAATGTATTAAAGATTAATATTGAAAGAAAATATTAATCAAAATTATCGATTTGGTTGAAAATCGAAGATTAAAGCTTTATGAAAAGAAATCGATTGAAAATCGATTTATATTGATTAAAATATGTTTTATTGAATATTTTTAATGAAAAGTCAAAATGGTTGACCTTGAAATTGACGTCATTTAAATACGTTCGTTAAATACGCTAATACATGAAAACGTATTGGCGTAAGAAATACGTTAGTTAAATACGCTAATACATGAAAACATATTACTTTTATCTCAATATCTCATTTGAGAAAAGATTTCATAATTGAAATCATTTTATTGAATAACGTTATTATCGTTAATTTTTAACCTAAAAGGTTAAAATGAGGCGTAGATCATATTCGTCTCTCGATATACAAGAATTATTTTTATTGATACTGTGGTTTCAACGTATTAAGGCGTATAAAGAATCATCGAAACTTGATTATTAATTTATTTATCAAAGTTGAATGAACTTTGAAAATCTCGAAAAAAAGCGTGCAACGTACTAAGCGTACATTTTGCGTAAAGATGGGACGTGAAGTTCACGCGCTAGCGAGGAGAAGAACACATACGGTGAAATTCAAGTTCCAAGTAAAGATGGGTTTTACTATACTCAAATTGATAGAACTTATCAAATGATTTATTTACGATGCTTTATTGCAAACAAATATTTATGAACGATTTATTTAATTACACGCCCAAAATATTTATGATTTGTGTATGTATCCATCCATGATTATTGATGCATAACGTTGGGTAGCTCCACTTTATGACATGCTTGAATTCGTATTCTTGGAAGTACCCCAAGGATGATGGAGAATTCAGTATCTGTCTTAGAGATGGCACGGATTTTGTGCTTGATTATTTGTATTTGTGTCTTTGAAAGGGTGCTCGGCTGGTCATGGCGTCCGTGAGAGGCCTCACTCTCCAGTGAGGGAATTATTGTTGGATGAATTGTTGTGGTGGATGTGGATCATACATCGTGGAAAAATGCTTGGCGAGCGATATTTATGGAAAATGACGAAAATATTTAGTAAACACGAGTATTTCAAATTAAAACCTCGTGTATTCTTGTGATGAGGCGAGTAATTCAAACTTAATAAATTATTTTGGCATGAGCAATCGAAAGCATTCTTGTACTCGATACGCATATTGTTTTTAAATATGCAGATTGAGTGATGATGATGATGGGCGGAGATGTTGAGTAGTCGAGAGGTCTTTTGGTATTTATTATGTTTGAAAGAAAGAACCCTTGGGTGCATATCGTCATATATGCATTCACATGCTTTCCTCTGCATATTTTGAATGTTATTTATATGTTGATGTTGACAGTTGAATCTGTCTGAATTAACAACCTACATTAAAGGAACTTGTAGCCTTTACATCTGTAAATGACTTTTGCCTTGTAATTAAGGTTTGATTATCGAAGTTCGATAAATGTTATTTTGAAATCTTTCGATTATTCTTATTAATTGTTTTGTAATTACCGTTCAAGCTCAGATTCTCTCTAATCATCCTTTGGATTAGGCGGTAACAGAGTGGTATCGAGCTATTGCTCTCTCAACCCTAAACTTTCTTTCAAAAGTTAAGTCTAGATTGAGTCACTAGACTTAGAAATCATCGACTACGCTCAACACTCCATCGCATCCAAACAACCGGGAAAAAGGTAAATTATTTTCTCGTCTTTGAAAAGAAAAGTTTGAGATTTATGAATTTGATTTTGTGTCGATAGAACATTATCGACAAATGATTGTATCGATAGAACATTATCGACAAATGATTTATAATTTGAATTGTTGTCGATAGAACATTGTCGATAAATGATTTATGAATTGATTTGTTGTCGATAGAACATTATCGACAAATGAAGCGAAAAGGTTGTAAATAACCATGATTGATTGATTCATTGATTGAAATTTTTACAAAGAATGCAGATGTTTAAAGCGAACTATGTTAGTCATGATTGAAATTGAATCCTTATTTCTCGATTTTGTATTTTTGATTAATGCATGTGTCATCCCAAATGGAACATAGTCATAATAAGAAGCATGTTCACGAGTTATGAAAGAACATAGAAATGCAATTCTGAAATTCATCCCATTGCGGTGGCAAGCAAGAATAGATTTGAAGAACTTCATTCCATTGGGGAAAAAAAATGACCTCGAAGTGCCGATCTCGAGCGACCTCGTAATGTCATGCATCGGAGAACCCAAAATAAAAACAAAGGCATTTGAGCTAGGCGGAGGCTCAAAAGAAAAGCTAAGGCATTTGAGCTAGGCGGAGAACTCGGAATAAAAACTAAGGCATTTGACCTCGTCACCTCGGCAAAGGCGAATTGCTTCGCGCAGTGATTTTATTTTTGTCCGATCTCCTATGTTCAGACTCCGATTTGCGCATGGTTTTCGCCCAAATAATCCTAACACACTGTACTGTATTTCTTATGAAGGACCGAACTCTTGATTCCTTCTCCAAAATTCACTAGAGTCAGTACAGTTCACCAAGGCCATTTCACCTCGGCAAGGGCGAACTGCTTCGCTCAGTGATTTTATTTTGGTCCAATCTCCTTCGTTCGGACTCCGATTTATGCATGGTTTTCTCCCACATACTCCTAACACACTGTAATGTATTTATTATGAAGGAACGAACTCTTGATTCCTTCTCCAAAATTCACTAGAGTCAGTAGAGTTCACCTCGGCCATTTCACCTCGGCAAGGGCGAACTGCTTCGTGCAGTGATTTTAGTTTGGTCCGATCTCCTTCGTTCGGACTCCGATTTGCACATGGTTTTTGCCCACATACTCCTAACACACTGTACTGTATTTCTTATGAAGGACCAAACTCTTGATTCCTTCTTCAAAATTCGCTAGAGTCAGTGCAGTTCACCTCGGCCATTTCACCTCGGCAAGGGCAAACTGCTTCGTGCAGTAATTTTATTTTTGTCCCTTCTCCTTCGTTCGGACTCCGATTTACGCATGGTTTTCGCCCACATACTCCTAACACACTGTACTATATTTCTTATGAAGGACCGAACTCTTGATTCCTTCTTCAAAATTCACTAGAATTAGTACAGTTTCACCTCGGAATTTTTCACCTCGTTGTTGACTTGGTCAAACTTTCACCTCGTCACCTCGGAATTTTTCACCTCGGCGTTGACTTGGTCAAACTTTCACCTCGTCACCTCGGAATTTTTACCTCGGCGTTGACTTGGTCAAACTTTCACCTCGTCACCTCGGCCATTTCACCTCGGCGTTGACTTGGTCAAACTTTCACCAAGTCACCGGTATTTTCGGCGTTGACTTGGTCAAACTTTCACCTCGTCACTCGAATTTCACCTCGTCACCTCGGAATTTTCACCTCGGCAAAAGGCGAACTGTTTCAGTAGTGATTTTATTTTGGTCGTTCTCTTTCATTCGGACTCCGATTTGCATAGGTTTTCGCCACGTACTCTAACACACTGTACTATATTTCTTGTGAAGGACCGAACCCTGATTCCTTCTCCAGAATTCACGAGTCAGTACAGTCCACCTCGGACAGTTCACCTCGGCGGTGAACTGCTTTTGCACAAGATGTTTTGTTTGGATCCGTTCTCTTTCATTCGGACTCCGATTTGCACACGGTTTTCGCCTCGTGCTCCTAACGAACTGTACTATATTTCTTATGAAGGAAGATCCCTGTTTCCTTCTCCAGAAATCACGAGCGAACAGAAGCTAGCTCATGGTTTATAGAACTAGAATTTAGTTATGTGATAGATTTTTTTATCTTTGCTAGATAGCAAGTTTCCTAGTATGGTAGGAAAGCTACAACGTCGTTGTATATGAGAACAACTTCCGTATAACATTTATCATTAATCGAGATGTTTGGATTGTTTATCATTTTATAGACACATCCGGTTTATCCGTTTGCTTTATAGATCGTTAAGTTTAGTTTTATCTATGTAACGGATATCTTATTTAGTTATCTTTGCTCGTATGTCCGTGGCGGATGGCGGGACTCGACACACCACTAGATGGAGGCTAGGACCGAGGGCCACCCCAGTGAGATTATTCACAGTGCAGTGGTTACCGGATGTGTTGGGGATGATCTCGGAGGTTTCTCATGCACTACCTTCGTATTGGAGGGGCGCACGAGCATGGAGTGGCGATTTCGATGGCGTGAGCGCCTACGCCTGATTGCGGTGGGCGGGAGGATTACACGCGGGAAGTGTCGAGGAGATTATATCTCTTGTCTTGGTGGTGACTATGATATGATAGCGGATCTACAGAGATTTGTGAGCCATCGACCTCGTCTTGACATCTACGGTAGCACCAGAGGCCCTATCTTCCTCAGGGAATATACATGGCGTGACGAGTCACCAGGTGGCTTCACTTGGAGGTACCTCGTCGAGTGGACCGGTAATGCCCAGTTCACGGAGGGCGAGGCGGGGCTAGAGGTGAGAGGCGTCTCGACCCGAGCTTTGGGGATGCCGGTGTTTCCTCGCTTTGTCGATTGGACACCCATACACCCACCGCTTCCGATCTTACCACCCATGGCGCCACCACCGCCGGGTGGCCGTCTGCAGCGGGGCGGCGGGGATTAAAGTATCGATGCGTGATGACCTCGGTCCGATCCGCGACATTCCTATGGTTGGGGATGATGGAGTGGGACCGTCCGAGAATGCCCGCCGTGAGGGCGACTCGGGCGGCGATGATTCGGATGATGATGAATCGAGATGATGAGGAGGATCACGAGGAGGATCGATCTGACGACAGTGATGCACACATTGACCGGCCTTGTTAGATTTTAGTGCATGCGTATATAGTCCGATATGTGTGTAGGTTGCTTATGTATTTTGGGAAAGGAAAGTGAACTTTGTATTTTGTATTATCTTGAAATCTAGTATGTTGTTGGATGCGGGTTAAGCTTTTGAGATGCCGTCTATTGTACATTATCTATTTTTGTATCAACATTTATGCGAAATAGTCCTCTTTGAGGCACAAATTTTCGATGTATATATATATATATATATATATCGATAACCGAGCGGGCTTTTCTTGTGAAATGATTTTGTGATAAGAATGAATAGCTTGAATTAAAATTTGCTTTACAAAAGAATTGTATGATGATATTATATATATCGATCGTGAAAATGATTTTCAATATTTATTGTATGTTTAAACAACGAATACCGTGAGGCGAGATCTGCACAAAGAGGTAGGGAAGGGGAAGAGGTAGAGGCGGAGGAAGAATTCCTATGCGAACACGCTAATATACCACCACCACCACCTCCACCCGATCGTAGAATCGAAGAATTATTTCTTAAGCGAACCCACCTTCTTTTGATGGAAAAGGGAGCCGGATAATGCCGAGCAATGGATAAGGGCTATGGAAAGGATATTTGATTTTCTTGATGCACTGACCGCGAGGCAGCTCTGTATTACTTTTCAATTGGCAGGACTGTCGACTTTTGGTGGGAAGCTCGGCGGAAGATTTTCTGCGAGGATCGGATGAATGAGTTCACTTGGGGAGAATTTAAGAGGCGTGAGAAATACGTTCGAAAAGTTATCGGAAAAGGAAGAAACAAGAATTTTATAATCGAAGCAGGGAAAGATGTAAAGTAGCAGTTATGATCGCACTTTCTGCGATATGTCGATATGCTTGATCGGTGAATACGGATATGAAGATGGCGGAAAAGTTTGGAGTGCGGATTGAGGTCGGAGATAAGAATGTCTCAGCTAGTCGTGGAAATCGACTTGCAAAGCTCTAGGGCGAGCTTTGGACATCGGCGACCGTGCCGATGAAAAATCGATCGAACACGGACATCGAACATAGGGGACAAGGAAGAGAAAATGGAAGGAAATTTTGGAAATAACGATGTAGGGAAGTTTTGGTATCTGAATAACAAGCGGTGCGTGGCGCGAAACGGTACCGCAAGGGCGAGGGATGGAAGAAACCGGTCTTTACCCAGACGGGAGGATCATAAAAGCGAGCAAGGACAACTCCTTGCCCTAAGTGCAAAAAGTTTCACAAAGGGTTTGCCATTTGGTAAATTGCTTTAAATGCGGAATGAAGGGCATTACGCAAATAGTTGCCGAGGATACGCGGGGGCGGTGGGAAGGCCAAATCGGCCGAGCAATGCCCAGCCCACCGAGGCTATTCAGTTTCGGCCACAACCACGACCAGACCACCGCAACAATAGTGGCGACAACCTCATCAACAACAACAACGACAACCACCCGCGGCGTGTCGGCGGCGATGCCAGGCCACGGCGAGAATCAGCGAGAGGCGCCCGTCGACCTCGGTAGGCTCAAGCCGAGCATATACTGCACCGGAGGCAAAATAGACAAAACCGAGACTTGGCGGTATGGGAACACTTCTCAGCGTGCACATTATACTTTTGTTCGATCGGGGCATCGCGTTCTTTGTAGAAAGAACATGTGAGATCTATTGGAACTTAGATGCGAGAAAGCAAACGAGGATATGAACATCTCTTCACCTATAGGAGGGATTATGACCGTTACTCATATTTGCTCGAACCTAGAGTTGAACTTAGGATCATAAGGTTCGACAAATAACTTAAACATAATACCCATGGTGATGTAGATATAATTTTGGGAATGGATTGGTTAGCGAAAATCATGCTACGATCACGTGTAAAGAGAGAAAATTTCATTCCATTTTCACAGGCGAGAAACTTCTGACTTTTACGGAATCGGCATGGGAAGAAAATTGGATTATATCGACATTGAAGGCGGTATGATAAACAAGAAAGGATGCCATGCATTTCTTGTTTATCGAATGAAGAAAGATCGAACAACGATAAAGTTGAAGATGTAGAGATTGTCTGAGAATTTTCGATGTTTTCACGAAAACCTACGGGATTACCTCACGATGAACAAGCTGGGTTTACCATTGACTTGGAACCGGATCGGCTCGATGTCAAAGGCACCGTACGAATGGCTTGAAAGAAGCGGAAGAGTTGAAAATTCAAATCAAGAGCTGTTAGACCTAGGTTTTATCGGACTAGTGTTTACGCCAGGGAACAATGGGTGTTATTTGTAAAGAAAAGGATGGTTCCTTGAGGATGTGTATAGATTACAGAGCCCGAACAAAATGGCGCTCAAAAACAAGTATCCACTTCAAGGATAGATGACTTGTTTGATCAGCTAAGAGGAGCTAGCGTGTTCTGAAAATCGACCTCAGTCGGTATCGCCAACTTAAGTGCGGCACGAAGATGTGTCGAGCTAACTTTTCGAACAAGATCGGCCACTGAATTTATAGTTGTGCCATTCAGATTGACTAATGCGCTGCGGTATTCATGGATCTCATGAATAGGATGTTCCATCCATACGGATAAATTTGTCTTGAGTCTTCATAGGCGACATTCTCGTCTATTAGAAAAATGAAAGCGAACACAGGAACACCTCGGGGACGATCTTGCAAACTTTACAGATGAACAACTTTTTGCTAAATTTAGCAAGTGTGAATTTTGGCTAAAGGAGTAATGTTCCTTGGACACATAGTGTCGGTAGAAGGATTAAAGTTGATCAGAGCCAAGGTAGAGCGATCGAGAATGGAAGTCGCCAAAACCTGAAAATGAAATTAGAAGTTTCTTGGGATTGGCGGTTACTATCGATTCATTGAAGTATTCTCGAAGATAGCAAGACCAATATCCCAACTACTCGAGAAAAATTAAATTCACATGGACGGATGAGTGTGGTAATTTCCAGGCCTCGAGGAAAAGTTAACTCGCCTGCATGCTAGCGAGTTCGAGCGAGATCAAAGTCGTGGTCTATCTGGATGCTTCAAGGCTGGATTAGGCGTGTGTTAATGCAAAATGGAAAAGTGATAGCCTATGCATCTCGACAAGCGAGACCACGTGAATTGAATTATCGACACGTGATGCGGAACTAGCGGCGATGATACGTGCTTTAAAGATATGGAACATCGTCTCTACGGAGTAAGATGTGAAATCTTCTTGATCATAAAAGTTTAAAATACTTTTTCGAGCGAGAGATCTAAACATGAGACAAAGAAGATGGCTCGGTTGGTAAAAGACTACGGCGTGGTATAAACTATCACCGGGCAAAGCAAGACGTTGTAGCCGATGCCTTGAGTCGTGAAAGTCGAAAACCAATTGGGATGTCGCTCACAAATGAAGAAAAACTCATTGAAGAGTTTGAAAGGATGAAGATTGAATTGATTGAACAACGAGAGGCGATCATGAGTTGTATTGCTACACTCACTTTGGCGTCGATTTAAGGAAAAGAATCCTTGAAGAACGAAGGATGGAGGAAAAGTTGGAAAAAGCAAGAGCGAAAGTAAGGACGGAAGGATGAAAAATTTTCAAGAAGCACCGAACAATGCTTTATTATTTGAAGGAAGATTGTGTATCGAACAACAACAACCTTGAATGAAATCATGAGTGAAGCTCGTGACAAACTCTCTGACCCGTCCGAGCAATACAAAAATGTACCAAGATTTGAAGAAAAAGTTACGGTGGGAAGGTATGAAAAGAGACATAGCCTCTTTTGTAGGCTGTCTTGCTTGTCGACAAGTAAAAGCATTACACAGCGTCCTTCTACGAAGCTACGACGCTTTGGCAATACCCGAGTGGAAATGGGAAGATATAGCTATGGACTTTGTTACGGGTTTACCAAAGTCAAAAGAGAATTTCTTGCTATATGGGTAGTAGTGGGCAGACTACACAAATATGCACATTTACGCGATTCGGATTACCGCGGTGCGATAAGCTAGCCGGTATGCGTAAAGGAAATTATGCGCTTTGCATGGATGCAGAAACTATCACTTACGATAGAGATTGAAATTTACTTGAATTACGGACTAGCTTGCAAAAAGAATTGGGCGCGAGTTAAATTTCGACCTGACTTTTCACCCTCAACCGATGGACAATCGGAAAGGGCGATCGAACACTCGAAGACATGTGAAAGCGTAGTGTTGGATCGAGGGTGCCAAATGGGAAGAGGTTTTACCTCATCGAAATTGCTACAATAATAGTTATCAGCGACGATCGATGTGGCCCGTATGAAGCCTTATATGGAAGAAAATGCGATCACGCTTTCTTTGGGATGAAGTGGGTGAAAGAAGAATCTTAGGGCTGACGCTATAAGCGAAATGATTGAGATGGTTTGCAAATTAGGCACGAGAATAAAAGAAGCTCAAGATAGGCGAAGTCTTACGACGTCTGTGAAGAGTCGACTACATTTGAAAATGGAGATAAAGTCTTTTGAAGGTCTCTCCGTCTAAAGGGATTATAAGGTTTGGAGTAAAGGGAAAATTAAGACCCGTTTTATTGGACCTTATGAAATCCTAGAAAGAATAGGCCCGTCGCCTATAGGTTGGCTCTTCCGCAAGTCCGGGAAGCGTCATAATGTTTTCACGTATCCTGACTCGAGAAATGCGTGTGCGATCCGAGCATGTGATCCGTGAGGCGGCGTGATCTCGATCGGATATGAGCTATAATGAAGAACCCACGGCCATTCTAGACCACAAGGTTCGACAATTGCGAAATAAATCGATTCCACTAGTAATCTTGTGGAAACATCATGGACAAGAGGAAGCCACGTGGGAGCTTGAGGGCGCAATGAAGAAAAATACCCGATCTTTTAAAGGGTATGTAAATTTAGGATGAAATTTCTTTAAGGGGTGGAATGTAATACCCGATTATTTAAACTCCTAATTACGAAATTAATTTCATCGATTAGAATATTATCATAATAATTTGATTATTATATATCGAATAATGATATCGATTATTGTTGGAATAATAAATTCTATGTTTTATTCACAAATAAATGTGAATCGAGAAAAGCGAATATTTAACGTATTTCAACGAGTATTATTTCTCGTCGATTACGTATCGATATTTATATGCTCGTGATATTTTCTAAGTTTTAAGCTTAGAATTTAATTCCATTATTATTGGAATTATTTAATAAAGTGATTATAGCTTTATTTGACCATTTTGAGATGAGTCGATATTTAAGCGTTTGAGGCGTTTCAAGCGTTAACGTTTTGAGATGACTTGAAAATCAAGTCTAACGATCAAGGAATTATGATATTTAAATTCCTATGATTATTTTATATAATTGGAATATTATTTAGCATTGAATTAATGCTAGAAATTTTGAAATTATATTGTTGATTATTTATGATTCTCGAAAACCATAAATCGAGAAATAGGGTTTTCTACCTATGGATTATTCTAATAATTTTTCCTATGATATAAACTATAATCTAAAACATATATTATGATATATATGTATAATTAGCATGAAAATAAATTATATACCTCATGAAGAATGAAAAAGCCGTGAGCTTTTGTGCTCGATAGATAATTCACGTCAATTTTGATTCTCTTTGCTAAGTCATGAAATTAAATCATGCAAGTGGAATATAGATTGCCCTCTAATCAAGTAATTAACCAAGTGGATGGTGTGAGGCATGAAAGAGCGAAAATGTTGACTATTTTCTATCGATTGAGCTTGAATTTTCATACCACTTGATTTTAAAATATTTGGGATAGAGTGTAATATATTTATACATGCAAGAAGCAAAGAAAATCAGATTTTCTTCCTTCTCTTCATGGGTTGGACAATGACATTTGAGAGACAAAAATTACTTTTGAATGCTTGAAAACTTTATTAAAGCTTGCGAGGAGTAAATGTTTTGTAAGAGATATTTTCATGCATGACATAAGCACATTTGACTATCATCAAATAAAATTTTGCCTTCTTGAAAGGAAGAACGAGAGAGAGTGTTGTGATTGCTTTAAATTATTTCTTGTACTTTTACTTAAGTACTTAAAGCCTGAACACAACAAACAAATTACACTTTCATTTCTTTTCATTCCTCTCTCGCCGAGAGCTTCTCATAAGCAAACCAAATATTTTCGCTTCCATTCTCTCAAATAGTTTGAGTTTCAATCACCCAACAACCAATCGACACCGTTAACAAGGTTAGATGTCGAACAAGCTTCGATAATACCTATGTTTTCAATAATCGATGGTTCAAATTATTTTTTCAAGCATGTATTAATTGTGAAAAATCATGCTAGCATGTTCTTATGATTAGAAAATATGTTACATATGTTAATATGTACACATTGATGATTTATTTCTTAAGCTAAGCATGTTATAAAAATATTCTAGTGATGATCGAAAATTGCTAGGGATGTTTGATGATAGATTATTGATATAAGTTGGTGTAGGAACCACTTAGTATTTATTTGGAAATTTTTGAAAACCATTTGTTATAATTTTAAAATAACCGAAAATGCAGGGTGTATTCCTTGGTGTATATTTTTTATTTGAATAATGTAATAGCATATTGTTGATCTAGGGTATTAATTAGGTGATGTAGAATTTATTAGATTTTTGGACATATATAGCTAAATTTTCTCAAATGGCGAGACACAGGGCATTATGTTCTATAGTTTATATTGTGTTATTATATGATGTTATGATGTATTAGTGTTACACTATAGTATTTAAGCATAGTATAATTTTATAGGATTTTTATAAAATTGTTTGATATATGAAGATAGTAGCCGTGAGCTACATAGTGTAGTTCTTTGGTGTATTGTTTGATTATGTTGTGTATTATGATTGAATAATGTTGTGGGATAATGTTTAAGTGTTATAGGAGTTTATTAGAATTTTAGAAAATTTATTGAACAAATTTTGAAAAGAGCAGTGAGCTATAGTATGTATATAGGTGTGTTCCAAATTTTTCTATAGTAATATTAATACATATTAAGGATCATAGTGTAAAAAAAAAAAAAATACACTCTATGAATTTAGAGGAATTTTTGGAACAAGGTTGAAAATATTACAAATAGCCGTGAGCTATGTGTTGAATTTAAGGAATTTTAATTCCTTTTTAATCATGAATAATAATTTATTATATGTCTAAAAATTATATTAGACATAATTGAATTTTTTGGAATTATTAAACATAGAATATTATGTTTAAGATGGAACGTTATATTAAATAACGTTAAAAGCGTAAATAATGCTTAATGTATTAAAAGATTAATATTGAAAGAAAATATTAATCAAAATTATCGATTTGGTTGAAAAATCGAAGATTAAAGCTTTATGAAAAGAAATCGATTGAAAATCGATTTATATTGATTAAAATATGTTTTATTGAATATTTTTAATGAAAAGTCAAAATGGTTGACCTTGAAAATGACGTCTGAAATCGTTCGTTAAATACGCTATACGTGAAAACGTATTACTTTTATACGAATATCTCGATTGTGAGAAAAGATTTCATAATTAAAATCATTTTATTGAATAACGTTATTATCGTTAATTTTTAACCTAAAGGTTAAAATGAGGCGTAGATCATATTACGTCTCTCGATATCGAAAATTATTTTTATTGATCTGCGTCGTTTCAGCGTATTAAGGCGTATAAAGAATCATCGAAACTTGAATTATTAATTTATTTATCAAAGTTGATGAACTTTGAAAATCTAAAAAAGCGTGCTGACGTACTAAATGTACATTTTTGCGTAAGGTGGGATGTGAAGTTCACGCAACGGCGAGGAGAAAACGCGACGTGAAATTGAAGTTCCAAAGTAAAGGTGGGTTTACTATACTCAAATTGATAGAACTTATCAAATGATTTATTCTGATGCTTTATTGCAAACAAATATTTATGAATTGATTTATTTAATTACACCCAAAATATTTATGATTTGTGTATGTATCCATCCATGATTATTGATGCATAACGTTGGGTAGCTCCCACTTTATGACATGCTTGAATTCGTATTCTTGGAAGTACCCCCAAGGATGATGGAGAATTAGTATCACGTGTCTTAGATGGCACAGGATTTTGTGCTGTGATTATTTGTGTTGTGTCTTTGAAAGGGTGCTCGGCCGGTCATGGCGTCTGTGAGAGAGGCGTCTCTCCAAATAAGGGAGTGTGTTGGATGAATTGTTGTGGTGGATGTGGATCATACATACGTGGAAAAATGCTTGGCAAGCGATATTTATGGAAAATGAGAAAATATTTAGTAAACACGGTATTTCAAATTAAAACCTCGCGTATTCTTGTGATGGGCGAGTAATTCAAACTTAATAAATTATTTTGGCATGAGCCATCGAAAGCATTCTTGTACTCACCACATATTGTTTTAAATTTGCATTGGTGATGATGATGATGGAGGCGGAGATGTTGAGTAGTCGAGGTCTTTTGGTATTTATTATGTTTGAAAGAGAACCACAGGTGCATATCGTCATATATGCATTCACGTGCTTTCATTGCATATTTTGAATGTTATTCATATGTTGATGTTGACGATTGAATCGTATGCGAATTACCAACATACATTAAAGGAACTTGTAGCCTTTACATCCAGAAATGACTTTTGCCTTGTAATTAAGGTTTGATTATCGAAGTTAGATAAATGTTATTTTGAAATCTTTCGATTATTCTTATTAATTGTTTTGTAATTATCGTTCCAAGCTCCAGTTCTCTCTAATCTGTCCTTTGGATTAGAGCGGCTGTGACACTACATTATAACCTTTTATAAGACCTTTTTGATCTTAGTTCTTGAGCACATATTTGAGCAATGGAAAATTAGACGATTTCTAAGCTTATGGTAGATTCCATATGTTTTTAAACATTGAGAGTATACACATCCTCCTTGATACACTTGATTGTTTGAGATTTATATATATATATATATATTCATGACGTGAGGATTTAAGTTTGAGAAGGCTTGTGCTTAAGATTATTATGATATGTGGAGTTTAACGAAAGATGTTTTGATTTGATTCATTTGATTGAATCTTTTATTACTCATTGCTCTGAGGCTTATTGCTTTTGTGGTTCGACTCATCGCCTTCTTTTGGTCGTCTCTCTCTTTTGTTCTGCTTTGTTTTGGGACAAACAAAAGATTAAGTTTGGGGGAGTTGATAAACCTCATTTTTACCTAATTTATAAGGTCATATTTGTCAAGTTTATAATTGATAAGTGATCTTTTGAGCTGTCATTTGATATGTTTATGTTTACCTTAAAAGATATTATGCCATGTGTATTTCGGGTCATTTTAGCACAGGTTTTGATGTCAAAAAGGTGGATCACGATAAAGAGGAATTGTTTGCCCGTGATGCATCGCGACTATTTCTCGTGACGAAGTCTCACTAGCCAAAACACGCGAGAAAGGGAGGACAAGCTTCGCGACTTTCACTCGCGATCAAAGGTCAAGAGCCAAACTCGCGAGGAATCACGGACAATCATTCGCGACTTTCCATCGCGACTATTGCTCGTGAGCTAGTCTCGCAAGCCAATGTGGCCTAGGGTTCATATATTCGCACAGTCAGAATAGACGGGATACCTTAGCATAGAATAGAGCAGCTTTTACACGAGAAGACTGGGAGAGAGGCCTGACAAACCTTTACAGAACAACTTTTATCTTTATTTTACCTTTCGCACGTTTTTCATTCCAGAATAGAATAGATATAGCTTTTTAATTTTTTTTACATTCCAGTTTCGTATTTCAGTTTTATTTGAGCATTCAGAATATTTACGGATTCAAGTTACTACATTGTCCATCGTGGATTCCTACGGTTTTATTTATTTTATTCAATTTATGTTTTATTTATTTAATTCTTGCTTTAGTATTTTAATTATGAGTAGCTAAATTATGTATTGATCCTAGGGTTTGTATATCTGACTAGATTCATATGATTTATCTGTTGATACTGTTTGTCGTCCCATTCATGATTTATGATTCTTGGCTTTAATTCTCATGTGTTGGTACCTGATCAATATTGATGTATGCTAGTTATGTTATTGATGTCATGACGGAATTAATTGCATAATCGATATCTTGAATACATAATACAGATTTTACCTTGAGACCTGACGGAGATAGGTGAACTGTAGGAGGTTATTCTTTGTGTATTTTGGTAATTAGCTTACTTCTCTTGAGACCCGACAGAGATAGAGTTTAGGCTAACCTACTACTATAGGTTGTCCTGACGGAAGACTATAGTTACATTAGTGATCCTTCATATGAATGTGGATTAAATTGATAAATAGATTAATAGGTTAAATTGTGTGAATATGGTTAGATTAAGTACATCCCCAGGGTTAGTCTTTCATATCTGAGTTCATTCTTATTTTATTTGAGTCTAGTTTAATAATCATCTCTCTTTATTTTGTTGCTTGAATAATAATAAAGATTCTGTGTTAATTAATTATTGTGTTTTCGATTATCAGTCCTTGTGGATACGATATATATACTTGCTGTTTTACTATCATTTAATTGGTGGGAAATAAATGGATCAGACCGGATAGAGTAATTTGTGCGAGCATATTGATAATTGGTGTAAGAGACATATCTGAAAAGTAATGTAAACACATAAACATACGATCGCACATAATTTGTAACAATAATATTGTAACCTTTTGATAAAACAATATTAATTGAAACCTCCAATCGCCCAAGGAATCTCACATGTAAGCCACGTGTGTGGATGTTTACACATGAACCCTCGACAAGACTAAAATATACCATTTAGTTGTTTAATTTCAATCCATGTCAATTTATCCTTATGACAAATGAAATTAATGATTGGACCTTACTAGACCACATCACTATCGCAAGAAGGGACTTAGCGGGAAGTTGTACTTGAGGTGATGCCTAAGCAATAACCACAATTTTGAAAGCGAAAAATGAATTCTTAGAATTGGCATACTCACCCGGACCATACCTCTTTCAATTCAAATTCTTTTGTCATCTCATTTTAAATCTATCTCTAGAGAACTTATGAAAATTGCACATGCAAGCCACGCGTGTGTACGTTTACACTCGAAACTCCCACTTCTCAATAGATTAAAATATTTTATTTAGAAATCTCATCTAACAAACTGATGATAAACAGTGCAAGCAAGCCACGCATGTGGACGTTTAGTCACAGTGCGTACCAATTTGTTTAGAGATCAAAAAGTGGAGGTCTTGACATCTTTAATTTAAAAATTAATAAATCGGATTTCTTGCTTAGTCTTTGTTACAAATGGTTTGTCCATGCAGATCACGTAATCCAAGCATGCTTTCTATAGAACTCAAACTGTAAAACATGCTCGTAGAATTCTAAAACATGCTCCAAAATACGATAAACCTAGCATGCTTGCTATATGTATCCAATCATGAAAACATATCACATATTTATTTACATAATTAAACATACATAGCATGTTATTGCATAATTTAAACATCCACGACATGCTTTGAACGATAAAAAATAAAATAAAATTCGTTCATCGCAGCCCACTCGTGGATCTTGTACTTCCTTGCCTAATTTTTTACATAAATTTGCAAAGTACAGATCTTCAAAAATCTCGAAACGGGCTTCGCATACACGGGCACGGACCGGACTCGTCAAAATTGGATTTGGGCTGATAATCAAAAAATGGATCGAAACAGTGAATTGGGTCGAGTCGGGTTAGAAAACTGGATCTGGGTCAAAATCGGTCGGGGTCGTAAAGCGAGTGTGGTCGGCCAGATAGGTCAGCCAGCGCTTGGGGCACGACCATGCACACGCCCAGCCGCCCTACCACACCTCACCGCATGCCGTCTCCTCCATCGTGCCAACGCCGGCGAGTCTCAACGAGAGCTGCCGAGACGTGATCGTACCTCGCTTCGATGCATGTCGACGTATCCCACAAGGCATCAGCCCAGCAACATGTGACATCATCGAGTTACGTCCATCTCACCCAGCCACTGTCGAAGACCCTATCGAGGAACGTCGCATAGCTTGGCTGAGAACTTGTTATCGAGAGTTGTCAAGCGTCGGCGGGCGACCTGCCAAGCGTGCGCACGGGTCTGAGCGTAGAATGCGCGTCCCATCGTGCGTGTTCACCCAGCTTCGCCTGATTGCCCGCATGCGTCTCGTCCAGCATCTGTTTGCGATCTGCCAAGGCCTACCAAACCTGTTCGCCCGCGTGCTGCCGGAAGTTGTCGAGGCTGTCCTTGTAGGTGCTACCGAAGCTACCAAGGCTGCTCGTCGAGACTCCCGTCGAGAAGACCCGTACGATGTATTCGGCTTCCGGCGTGTTTCATATCGCACGGTACAACAAGACTTCGTCGTATCGTCTCGTTCTTTGTTTTCTTTATCTTCGTTCTTCGTTTTTACATATTTGATTTACAAAAATAAATCCTAATCGACCACGAATTTTTCGTGGTGACGAAGTCCGACAAAAAACCAAAACAAACATCCGAGCCACGATGAACGATAGCTCCATAATTAATTAATTGCGCACATAATAATTAAACCTAAATTAATCCAACATAGCCAAGATACTGATCCCAGGCCCTGATACCAATTGTAGGGAAATCTTGTTTTAACCCTCTCCCGAGAAATTATCTTGGATGTTTAATTCACCATAAATTGATTATATATCTAGCATGCACCTATATAATTTATTACAATATGTTGGTGTTTTCTCGTGTTCACCTACGAATTTTTCGGACAAAGAGGAGGACCAAGACTCGTGCTTTGATCTTCTGGACTGTATCCGTTTGTCAAAACTCCAATGCTGAGCGAGAGCAATCTACTGAGAGGACTGCAAAAATTCGCCTTCTTCCTCATACTGTAATTTTCGGGAATCACTAGTATTAGGATATCTCTGATTTTCTCTCACCTTTTATTTATAATGCAACCCTAGAATCCTAATAGGATAGGATCTCTACATATCTAATAAATACAATCTTATCTTTAAAGATATACCATATCAAGAATAATATCCTTTGATATCTAATGCTATCAGATATAATCTGTCTAGATATAGGAGAATCAGAACAGAGTCCCAGTGAGACTCTAATATGTGAGGGAAGAATTCTTTCAGCAGTGCAGGCCTTGATGGGTCAGCCCAGGGATCAAATACAAGGAATGAAGATGAGCCTCAAATGAATTAATTATCTTATGTTCAGCCAAGCACATAAATTAATTCATAAACATTCATTCATACCACTAGAGAATAAATGCTGACTTACGTCTTTTTTTCGAAGTTGAGTCGGGCTTGCACTTAGACTTCACGAATCCCCGTATTTAAGATATTGCACGTCCATTAATTATTTATAGCGTTCTGACTGCTTAAAATAATTAATCTCTTTAATTCCTTAAGTAGTACTACTCAACCTTATTATTTTACTTGAGATAACTTAACCTGCAGGGTTTAGTACAATAAATCTTTTGAGCTCATTAAGGGAACGTCATCATCCTAAACGGATACGGTGACTCGATACTGGTAACTAGCATGACATACAAGCACTGCCATTACCCAAGATGCGGAGAATTTTGGGTTATCTCATGTAACTAGGGGTGACTATTTGGGTATCGGGTAGTCGGTGCCGATACCCGACCCGAAATTTCTCGGGTATCGGGTACCCAATTACCCAAAAATCGGGTGTAGAGGTCAGGGTGGGGGTATGGCTTTTAAGTGAGGTCGGGTATCAGGTATACCCGACGGGTATTCGGTTATTACCCGATACCCGATTTTTATAAGCTAGAAGCAATACACGCAACTTCTATCCAACTCTTGCGGTGTAGGATATCTTTATCCACTGTTTACCCAGTGATTTCGCAATGCTCATCGAAGTAAAATTGCCTCGAGTAAACTTCGGGCATGTTTGTGAGTTTCTTGCTTATCCATAATTTTTCTTCATTACGGTGAAACAAAACACATAATTTTCAAAACCTCTTCATCATGCTCGGTCGAACTCTGGATGATCACAATTTTTATTCCGGAGACATGAATTACGAGAAGTAAAGGATGCCACCACGGGTCCATCCGCTAAACTCCAATCGGTCGGGTCCGTCGGGAAGAAAGCTTCTCCGACAATTCAAAGAGGTTGCAATTGCAAGAGTCTAAACCCGTCAGTGAGCATTTGGGAGCGGTTCATTATTATTAATTGTAGATTCAAACCGAGCAACCAGCTATCTCCATTACTCTTGCGGTGAGAAAATAAATGCTTCAAGTGCATTGAAGAAAAGCGGGATCACTTTTGGGTCGGTACTACAATATCCTCGATAAGTTTTCCTACTCCATCTATTTTCGATTTTTATTTAAGATAGTTAGTAGCCAAAAGTTTAGCATCCGTGTCGAACAAATTTGGGTATTACTTGAGATTTTGATAAACTAAGTCGGGTATTCGGGTACACGACTCGGGTATTCGGGTAATCGATTTACAAAATCGGGTCAGGATCGGGTAGCATATCTTAGGCATAATCGGGTCGGTGCGAATTTTTTCGGTAGGGTGCAGGCCCGTGTCAATAGACGACCTTACATGTAACCCTCACCCATAACAAGTCAAAGTGATGGTCAGAAACTCATACTCACCTAAAACCTTTTCGAGGTTTAGATCAAAGTAAAGTCACCGAGATCTAGGTTCTTCACGACGGTCAGATAGAAGAACTTATCTCACTGTGATCCATCAATACATTACAGACGTACCAGCATAGACAAGAAACCAAGTCAAGTCACTTCTTATCTATACCGTGACTTATACCGACAACTCATCCTCAAGTTGTCTCAGCTGTGATCCTTTTTACATCTCATTAAGTTTAACCAACCATACAGACTTCTATGATCTTCTACACACTGTATGATCTAACTTATATATGAGATAAAGGGACATACATATGCAATCAAGTAAACAATTCAGATAGGAGATTATAATAGCGGTAACATGAAACATTGTATACAAGCTCAACCAAACTGCTTCCAGTATAAAAATCCAACACAGCCCAGAACATAAATTAATTTATAAATATTTATTCATTCCACTAGAAAACAAATGCTGACTTACCCCTTTATTACCGAAGTTGAGTCGGGCTTGCACTCGACTTACGAATCCCCATGTTTAAGATATAGCACGTCCATTAATTATTTATAGCACTCTAACTGCTTAAAATAATTAATCTTTTTAATATCTTAAGAAGTACCACTCAACCTTATTATTGTGCTTGAGATAACTCAACCTACAGGGTTTAGTACAATAAACATTTTGAGCTCCTTAAGGGGATGTCATCATCCTAAACAAATACGGTGATTCGATACATATAACTAGCATGACATACAAGCACTACCATCACCCAAGATGCAGAGAATCTTGGGTTATCTTATGTAACCCTCACTTATAACAAGTCAAAGTGACGGTCAATAACTCATACTCACCTAAAACCTTATCGAGGTTTAGATCAACGTAAAGTCACCGAGATCTAGGTTTTTCACGACGGTCAGATAGAAGAACTCATCTCACTATGATCCATGAATACGTCAAGACGTACTTGCATAAACAAAATACCAAGTCAAGTAACTTCTTATCTATACTGCAGCCTATACCGACAACTTTTCCTCAAGTTATCTCAACTGTATTCCTTTTTATGTGTCAACTAGCTTAGCCAATCGTACAGACTTCTGTGATCTTCTAGACACTATATGATCTAACTTTTGTATGAGATTATGGGACAACACATGCAATCAAGTAAACAATTCAGATAGGACATTATAATAATGGTAACAGAAAACATTGTATACAAACTCAATAATTCTGCTTTCAATATAAAAATCCAACATAAATAAGCTGGCGTGGCAGTGGGAGAGAACTTTCAATTCCCAGGTCGAAGCTACAAACAAAGCGTGTGCCACGTAGTCAGCACGTGTAAGGAGATGCAACAGAATGAAGCTGATCTCACGGAAGCTTTTGTTGAGCAGATCCATTCAGAAATTTCAACCATTTTCTAAGAAATATGAGAGATCTGGTGGATGTTTTAAAAAAAAATAAACATGAGCAAGCAACACGCGACGAAGCCATCAACACAAACTGAAGCAAGAAATGATCATTTTGATGGAAACAACTTTTAAAGCTGACTTCGCGCGTAGAATATCAGATGCTCTCCATCCAGTCCAAGTACAACTCTCTATAGTCCAAAACTAGCTAGACTTCACTCCATCGGGTGTTTACGATCGCATATATGTCCTGTAGGATGAAGTAGATCTTTTGAAGAAGAAGCGTGCTTACAATGCCGACCTGCTAGCTACCTATGTTGATCGCCTTGAGCACATGGAACGATCTTACACCGCGTTGAATCATGCTATCAGTGATCTCTCGATCTCCCTACATACCCTTCTTGATGATGCCAAAAGGGTGAAGAAATGAAAGAGATGGTAGTTAAAACTGAAGCGATACAGAATGTTAGAGCCGAAGAAGAAGAAGAAAAGGCCACTGAGAAATTAACAGCTGAGCTGGCACATGCTTTAGCAGAAGAGGAAGCAGCAGATTTGCTGAAGAAGCTACAGCCGAAGAGCGCTTAAGGGAAAAGATAGCAGCAGTGAAGAAGAAGATAGCTGCCTCGTTAATTGATCCCTCTGAGGATATTTATCTTGCCACTTTCCATGCTGGAGCTTCATTCGAGATATTGGGAGATCCATCATAACTTGAAGCATGGTGGAGCAAGAAGCAGCAGGGCGTCAAACTAATGAGTGAAGCACAAAAGGCGCCAGTAGCAGTTGCTCAGAACAAGGCTGCTATCAGTAAGATAAGCGTACCCAACAATTTCTAGAAAATAGGTCTTTCGAGGTCCCAGCCATTCGCAAGAGTCAGGCCCCGTATTGATAAGTGAGTGCCTACTGAGCTTAATGACAGATGAGAATAGCTGAAGAAGGAAATAATTATGTGGTACTTCTATCCGATGAGCCTGTCTGAAGATTATGGGATAGCGACTGATGGCTTTAGGAACTTCTTGCAAGAGTACAAAGACAAGCCTCATGTTGATAAGTTTGTCAATAGCGCAACCATGTCAACAGTGCAACCATGTCGCATATCAGCAACGTTGCCCCTCCAAAGCAACATATCCCTCATCTGATACGAGGATCATTCTTTGATCGAGCCTAAATTGAGAGATAAACTCTAGTTGCTGCTGAACTTATGAAGATAGATCCATCATAGCAACATGAGGAATTCAAGCAGTTGGTGGAACAAGTTTTTACCATGTATGGATAATAATCCAAAAATGAGAAAATAAAGAAAAGAAGACGAACTGGTCAGGATCCAATGTAATAGACATATATATGTTTTCTGTTGATTGAACTCAACTGATGTCTCTTGTAATTTCAACAACCTGACATATATAAACTGATTCAGTTTATCCTGATGATAATGACTTTTTGTCTAGGCTCTACACTTGCTTTAAACCTTATTTTACTGAACTGACCCTTGTTTTGCAGAGAATGATGATCTCAGCAAGGGGCAATCAAACCCTTCTGCTGAAAATGATTATCTATCTTTCTGGTCAGTTTTTATTGTAATAGGAAAATTATTGGAAAAATTCTATCTTAACTGTGTGTTTTGATTATATCCCAAAACCCACTGATGATTGCCCTACTAATGTAACATAGTGCTGCTCACATGTTATGGAGTTAGCCTTTTGGAATAGAAGAACTACCAGTTTGGACATGCCCAAGACTGTAGGAGTTCAAGCATTACTGAAGCCAATCGTACTATAAGAAGTTGCAGTACCAGAGTAACTGAAGAGTAAAGTCGAAGACTCAAGACTGAAGTCAAAAGAGTGAAGACTGAAGACTCAGCGCTGCTGAAAACAAAGAAATAAAAATATGACTAAGTATCATACCAGCATCTGAGAAGTTAAAGCTATTGAGATCTATGTCACCAAACTGATAAAAGACGGAGTATAGCCTGCTGATAAAATACGGAGTAGACTTGACTGATACGAGTTGAAGTCAACGTACTTAAAAGACACAAAGTCAACCCAATTAAAGAAACACAGAGTTATTTAAGCCTTCACTATTTGACTTTTCACATGTTGTAGCGTATCGACAGAAAATCCTGACATGCCAGAACCCCTGTTTAGAGTTGAAGAGCTATAGTGTATGATGTACGAGGATTCAAACGGATAGATTTCAAATGACAAATGGAATGGATGTGATTGGTGCTCTCAAGAACATTTACAAAATGTTATTAGAAAATCTTCAGAGCTCATCTTATCACCAAGATTTCAAGATACACTCATTGGTTACCATCTTATAATATCTCAAGCTTAGAATATTAAGTTTTTCGCTTGATAAATCTTTATACACCGAAACCCTCAAAGTTTAAGTAGAAGTCAAGGCAAGCAACGAGTTTTAGTTGTCGAAAGCTCCATTTTACACGCTTACATTTAAAGCTTACCGAAATGTTTTATATTGCTCTTTTGGTGTCTGTGTAGGTCCAATGTTAAAAATATTCTAAAGCACCGCTAGTCCGGGCCGCCAGCACCCGCTTCGCGAATATTCTAAAACACCCGCGAAACTTGTATCTCGCGAGTCCGAGCGTGCGTATAACATTTACACCGCTCGCTTCAATGTTATTAGAAAATCTTATTTTCATTCTAGAGTTTATTTGATCTCTTCTTAGTTTTAATATCCGAACGCTTATCAATTTTCCGTTACCGAGGTTGGGATTCAAGCCCAACGATTGTTCATCGACGCCTATTTATTTTATTCCGCTTATTATGTCCGCTAGATTTTCGCTCTATCCTGTTTGCATGATTCGATCCTATATGTTGTTATTCCTTTCATTCTAGGTTACCAATCTTATAATATCTCAATCGCTTAGAATATTGAGTCGAAGTTTTCAGAGGAAGCATATTCTTTGTGATCTGTTGGAGTAACAACTAAATCTTTAGTTGGAAAATCTTCCATCCGGATTAAAATTGGTTAATAGGAACAGATCATACGCTGTGATAGGATTAATGCGAAACCCGAGTGTTTATTGCTCAATTGAATTCAAGTTTAAGTAGATGAATCATTGTCAGTTGGGTGGATACGAAGTAATATACGCAAAAAGGGAGCGATCAAATTTTGTCGCTGTCGGGATTGTTTCATAGTTGTTGAATTATTAATTCAAGTTGTGCTTTTATTTTTATTTTTATTTCGCCATTCGTTGTCTCCCGAGGACCTCCGAACTACACTTTGATCCGAAATCGCAAGAACTTAGGGCGTCGACTACACCGTAAGGCGAAGTCAAAAGACTGCTGAATTATATGTATAGACCTCCTACCGAGCAATTTCAAGGAGGCGAACGGGGCCTGTAAAACGCTAACAATTTTGAGCCAAGCCGCCCTAATTAGCATAGTTCAAGGAACAGCCGAGAAGGAGTCACAGAGGATCCGAATGCCCATCTCGAGACCTATCTCGACATTTGTGACACCATCAAATAGAATGGGCGCCACAAGACACAATCCGGATGTGCATGTTCGGATTTTCTCTCATAAATCAAGCAAAGGACTGGTTCAAGACCTTAGATCGTGACGGCATCAACAGCTGGGCAACGCCTGTGACAAATTTCTTTCAAGTACTTTCCTCCCGCTAAGGCACGTAAGATCATAGCCGAGATTTCCCACTTCTCCCGCTAGAGACGAATCTTTATTCAGTCGTGGGAAAGATTCAGGGCCTATTGAGAAGCGTGCCCACAAAGATGGATTCTCGAGGAGCAAAGAGATTACGCTTTACAATACCGACACCTCACACGAGGAGTATTGTTGACGATCACGGGGCTGCCTATCAATGTACGTAGACGAGGCCAGCCGATCATAGAAGAGATGGCGCCAACAGCTATCGCGGGCCGATGGAGAGGACACCGGTGGTGAAGACCGCCATCGTCAAGGTGATTCAAGCACGATAATATTATGGAGCGCTCACCTTGTTGAGAAGCCAATTTGAGAAAGAAAGGAAAGGAAAAGGCGGCTCGATAAATGCCTAGAGTCGATATGAATGAAATGAGGACGAATTACATCAATCGAGGAACAACCGCCCCTGGGGAATCCGCGATAATCCAAACAATGTAAATCACCCAAATTTATCGTGACGCCAACCTCAATAATTTTCAACAGCCCGCCAGTTTCGCCTCGAACGGAGTGATTCAAGAGACGAAGCCGAGTCTAGAGGACATGATGCGCAGCTGGTTGTAAGCAACCAACAATTGGCAACGAATCGTAATTCGCTTATAAGCAACACCGCGTAAGATTAATCATTTGGAGTCCACTGTGACGGCTATGGGAAAGCATATGAAGATGATGGAGAATCAAATAAGTCAGATAGCCGCCCAATAGAATGGGCAGCACAAGTCGGGCCAATTTCCGAGTAATACGGAGGTAAACCCTAAAAATCACTGTAATGCCATTCAATTGAGGAGTGGACGAGCCTATCAAAATCACGAGGAGACGAACGTGAAAAAGCAAAAGAGAGAAGATCTTATGATCGAAGCTCATGATCATGAGCCCGCCGCGAGGAATCCTACAATGATTTAGCGCAAGCCAATGGGCGCGACACCCACGAGGAGTCAATCGAGGATTTGAGCGAAGCGACCCAGCGGTCGCGAGTAATTCTAAAGCGGCCGCGAAATCGATAAGCTTCGCACGCAAACCTAGCGCCCGAGAGCGCAGCCGCTACCAAGACGAAGAAAGATGAGCTTTGCTTGCTTAGCGACCGCACACGCCGTCGCGAGGCGATCGTGAAGGGCAAACCGTGAGGAAATTTCCGGCGTGTAACGTGCCTCCAATTCCGCTTCCAAGCCGCTAGCTGCCCAAGCACGATGAGAAGTTGACCAGTTCATGGAGATGTTCCAAAAGTGCACATCAATATTCCTCTACTTGATGCGCCCGAGACATGTCGGGTTACGTTAAGTTTTGAAGGATGCTGCCAATAAAAAGAAGCTTGGGAAATTCGAGACGATAAATCTATCTCAAGAGTGCAGTGCTGTACTGCAAAAGAAGTTGTCGCTCAAGCAGAAAGATCCAGGCAGCTTCACCATAGCATGTGTCATCGAGTACGGATATCTCCAAGCGTTCGTGGTGATTTGGGGCAAGCATCAACTGATGCCGTTGTCCATTTTTAACAGATTGGAGATTGGGAGATCAAGCCGACCACCATAGCTCTTCGATGGCGTATACCTGGTGACTTATCCGAAAGGGATAGTGGAGGACGTGCTCGTGAAAGTTCGAGATTTCATCTTCCCACCGATTTCGTTGTTCTCGATATGCCGAGGATGGGAATACACCTCTTATTCTCGGCCACCATTCCTAGCTACCGCGAGCAATCGATAGACGGCAAGATGGAGATCTCACCTTCAGAGTCAACGACGAGGAGATGAAAATTCTATATACGATGCTATGAAGCGTTTCGATGAGAAGACCATGGAAGACTGTCGAGTTATAGAGCAATTGTCGTCCACTCACTTCAATCACCGATCCCGTGGAGTTTTGTATGCGAACTCGATTTTCTCACCCGCACTGATGAAGCGTGATGAGATTTTAGAGTATCTCGAGTCCATCGATGAAGTCAAGGCCCTCCCCGAGGAGTCGCTGCCTTATTTAGACGCGAGAAGCCGATCGAGCGAGAGGACACCCAAGTCGAAGTTAAAGGAGTTGCCGACCACCTTCAAGATGCCTTCTTAGGCGACATGAGACGTGCCCGTGATAATATCTTCGGCTTCGATGCTGATGAGGAGACACGAAACCGATGGTCAGCCGCAAGACAAGTCTGCGATTGGTGGACGATTTACGATATCGGGGTCGTCACCGATTTGCATGCACCGGATCCTATTGAGAATGAATACAAGCCAAAGGTGTAACCTCAACGCCGATTGAATCCGCAATGCAAGAGGTCGCCGTAAAAGAAGTGTTGAAGTTTCAGACGCAGTATGATCTACGCCATATCCGATGCAGCCGGGTTAGCCCAACTCAAGTGGTATCCAAGAAAGGGGTATCACGGTGATCGAGATTTGAGACAAACGAGCTTGTGGCAACAAGACTCGTATAGATGGCGAAGTTTGCATCGATTATCGTGCTCAACACGCCCACGGGAAAGACCATTTTCCCCGCCTTTATTGATCGATGTTGGACGACTAGCGGGTATGAGTTCTACTGCTTTCTCGATGGATATTCGGTACAATCGATTGCCATCGCCTCAAGATCGACAAGACGGCGCTTATGTGCCCAGATGGAGTTTTCGCCATAGGCTAATACCGCTTGATTGTGCAATGCTCCAACCACGCTCCAAAGGTGCATGATGTCCATCTTCCATGGGTTGATTGAGAATATTATGGAAGTCTTTATGGACGACTTTTCCGTGTTTGGCTCTTCGTTCGACCATTGTCTCCATAATTGGACACAAGCGCCGCAGATGCGAGGAGACGAATCTTGTTCTCAATCGGGAAGGCTATTTCATGGTGAAGGAAGGTATCGTGCTTGGTCACAAAGTCTCGCCAAAGGTTTGGAAGTGGATCGAGCAAAGATAGTAGCTATCGAGAAATTACCCCCCACAAATGTCAAATCGTGAGGAGTTTTCGTCATGCGGCTTTATGTAGGTTCATCAAGGATTTCGCGATCACGGCCATTGTGTGGATTGCTCGAGAAAGATATGAAGTTCGTTCACAAATGAGTGTTTGGAGGCGCTCGAGAAATTGAAGTTAGCCCTTATCTCGACTCCGCTTTGGTCTCCGATTGAAGTCAACCGCTCGAGCTGATGTGTGATGCGAGTAATCGCGCCGGTGTCAGATCAGCGTAAACGAAGCTTTTCCGAGTCATTTATTATGCAAGTAAGACTCGACTCGCTCAAATGAACTACACCACCACGGAGAAGGAATTACTTGTCGTGGTCTATGCTTTGATAAGTTTAGACCTTATTTGGTGGGCACCCACACCATCGCACACACCGACCATGCCGCCATTCGCCATCCTGCTCGCCAAGAAAGATTCAAAGCCCAGTCGTGAGATGGATCCTTCTTCTTCAAGAGTTCGATATGGAAATTAAAGATAGAAAGTGGCTGCAAAATGTGGTTGCCGACCACTTGTCGCGATTGGAGAAACCAATGGGAGAGGATAAGAAGATTGGCATCAAGGAGAATTTCCTGACGAGCACATCTTGAGCGCCATCGATCGCACACCATGGTATGCTGATTTTGTCAATTATTTGGTGATTGGAGTTTTACCTCCATCGCAAAGGTCATCCAAAAGAAATTCTCCACGACGTCAAGTTCTATTATTGGGACGATCCTCATCTCACCGCCGACTGCCGATGGTCCGACACGTCGTGTTCCCCAAGGAGAATGGGAGAACATAATCCACGAAAGGCCATAGTTCGCTGAATGTAGGCAAGTTTTCTAGCACCCGTAAGTGTAGGAGGAATGCCAAGTTAGACAGGATATAGAAAAGCTTAAAGTCTGTATCTAGTTTTACTCTTGTACCCGTAAACAAGACCAAATCCCAAGTAGTGAATTAACTGTGTTATCAATCTGTGGATGTAGGAGCTTATATCTCACAACCATGTAAAAACGTACTAAATTGATTGAGTTTTCAGTAAAGGTAAAAATGGAAGAACTGATAAACCTCATTTCTGCCTAATTTATGAGGTTTATTCCGTTCATTTTATAATTGATTAGTGATCATTTAAGCTTTCGTTTGATATGTTTATGTTTACCTTGAAAGATATTTTATTGTGTGTATTTCGTGTCGTTTTTGCACAGGTTTGGATGTCAAAAAGGTAGATCACGAGAAAGAGAGATTTCTTGGCTTGTAAAGAGCTCGCGACCTTAGCGCGTGAAGAGGACTAGCGAGCATAGCTCGCGAAGAAATACAAAGCACGCAAGTTACGTCTCGCGACTATGGTTCACGAGGTTGTCTCGCGATCAAATCTTACAAGCAGAGACGGAGCCTCAGACGAAGTTACGCTTCGCGATCATTCACCGCGACATTGTGTCGCGAGTGAAGGTCGCGAGGAAATACGGACGTGCGCATTAATGTTAGCTCGCAACCCTTGCTCGCGAGCTAAATTTTGAGAGCTAATGCGGCCTAGGGTTTCATATAGCCAGGCAGTCGAGGGAGACCAGATATTTTACACACACATCTTTGCACGATTTACTTTTTACAGAACACATTTTACGTAGTTTCAAATAATTCTTTTTCATTCACTTTTCATAGTTAGATTTCTTGGAGAGTTCAGAATATTGCGGATTAAAGTTGTTGCGTTATTCATCGTGGATTCCTACGGTTTTATCGATTCAATTTAATTCATGTTATCTTTATTTATTTATTGTTTTAGTATTTTAATTATGAGTAGCTAAATCTTGTATTGATCCTAGGGTTTGTATGTCTGACTAGATTCCTGTGATTTATCTGTTGATACTCTTTTGCCGTCCCATTCATGATTTATGATTCTTGACTTTAATTCTCATGTGTTAGTACCTGATCAATATTGATGCATGCTAGTTATGTGATTGATGTCCTGACGGAATTAATTGCATAGTCGATATCTTGAATATATAATACAGACCCTACCTTGAGACCTGGCGGAGATAGGTGAACTATAGGAGGTTATTCTTTGTGTGCTTTTAGTAATTAGCTTACTTCTCTTGAGACCTGGCAGAGATAGAGTTTAGGCTAACCTACTACTATAGGCTGTCCTGGCGGAAGACTGTAGTTACATTAGTGATCCTTTATATGAATGTGGATTAAATTGGTAAACAGATTAATTTATTTTTTGTGTTTATTCTTATTTAATTTGAGTCTAGTTTAATTATCACCTCTCTTAATATTGTTGCCTGAATAATAATAAAGATTATGTATTAATTATTTGTTGTGTTCTCGAGTATCAGTCCATGTGGATATGATATATTACTTGCTATTTTACTATTATTTATTTCTTAGTAAAATAAGTGATCAACAACCACATTCTACACCCACATCGCTTATCACCAAACCGTCTCACCTACCTCAAAGCAATCGGTGGTTTTGTTGATCGATATCCTCTCGAACAAGACTCTTCTTACTTGAATCGTCAAGAGTAATCGATATCGATTACTAAACTAACTTCAGTTAACCAACGTCTACTAAACAAGTAGAAGGTCTAGTCTTATGTTAAACGGAAAAAATTAATTTGCCTTAATTAGTATATCCCCCTTCCCCACATACACCAGTACGAACCCCCAGGGACCATCAATTACTTCTGCTATTAGAGTTTTCATCGATAGTGACATGTGCTGAGACTTGGCTACGATAATCTTTCCTGTACAGTCTCGTATAAAATTTCCACCCCAAACGAGTGTTATTCAAAATGAAATATTACATCGACATCAACTCTATACCGTCCTCTTTCTGGGCTTCACTATTTCCACTTTCCTTATTTTATTCCTAGTTGAGCTGCTTCAGTAAGTGTGGGACATGCTTGCTTATGGGCCTCCCAGATTGCAATACACGATTCATATGTCACCTCCGCTACCATTCCCTGATTCTTTTGCTTTAGATTACAAACAAACCTCCATACCTTTCATTAGAGGTGTTCACGGTTCTGGTTCCAATACTTTGGAACCAAAATCGGAACCGTATAGAGGGTAGACGATTTTGGTTCCGAACCATAATCGGTGGTTCTGTTTTTTAATCGTCGGTTCACGATTCTGAACCGTGAACCTTTTTTTTAAATTATAATTTTTTTATATATTTATTTATAAATATATGAAATATATATAAATTAAATTGTATAATGTAAAAAAAATTAATTACATAAATCAATTACAATGTAATAAATCTAATAAATTACAACTTGTAACAAAAAATTTCAATAACTTCGACAAATGAATCAAATTACAATTATATTGCAATTTACAATCTGGTAAGGAAGAAAAATCTACTTAAAAGATGAAATAAGTTACAAATTGAGGGGACGGGAAACGGGAAAAAAGAAAAGAGCTTGGGCTTAATTATAATATTCAAGAATATTATAATTAAGTTGCCTACGTATCCCTATTAAGGAATCAAAGTCCATGTAGTTCTCTTACCTTAGATTTACCTTTGATAGTGGTCAGAGATGTCTATATGTCAAAGTCGAAATCGTCATCAAAATCATTTCCATCGGTAGTAGCTTGAGATGTCTCAGTATCGTGAGTTTCGACTTCGGTTGTGGAGATAGGATACTCGTAGAATAATTCATCCCATTTGTTTTCTTGTTCTCTTGCTTCAGCCAATGTATAATCTTTAAGCAGCAATTGAGCTTTAAGATTATGTGGTATCATCACAGATCTTCGTTCATTGAGTATGTATCCCCCAACGCTAAAAGCTTGTTCGGCAAAAACCTTTGATGCCAGGACAACATGTATCTCTTTCGCCATAATTGCGAGAATAGAATATTGGACTTGTTTCAACGAACACCATTGCAACAAATCGACATCATTAGGACCTGCATTAAGTAACTCACGACTCTTTGCCTCTTTTAAGTAGTCATCTATTTCGCTATTATATTTCCCTCTACTTGAACTCGATTCCCAATTTAAGAAAAAATTTGATGTTCTTGTACAACACCACTACTAGTGTCTATTCCTAATGTAAAAGGCCTATTACTCGATCTAACTCTAGTTCGATTTGAAAATTTATGACCATAAACTTCATACTCGTTATAAATAATTTTTAAAGATTGATAAAGATTAAATGTCACTAGATCGGGATTTGGCAATCCTAAATTTTAAACACCAAACCCATCCTCAAAACTTATTTCATTTAAAAATTTATGGTATAAGTTAAAAGCCCACAAACACTATCATATTTCAAAGAGGGATCTAAGTATTTTACAATCAAAAAAATATCATGAATATGTTTAAAATATTTTAACCATTTCACAACCATAACATTTATGCAAGCAGTTAAATTTGGTTTTTGACTACACATATTAAATTGGCATGCAATCAATGTACAATGATATAATACACGTGAAGAAGTAGGATAAAAAACACCGGATAATTTTTAGTTGCAACTTGAAAAGTTTTAAGAAGTTCCACTAAATCACAACATTCATTCCAATAAGAAGATAGTAGAATCATGCTATTCACTTCACTCGTAAAAAAAATCAACTAATAACTCTTTAAACTCGAAAGTAGAACTTAAAATTTCATACGCAGAATTCCACCTAGTGCACACATCAATGTTAAAGCATTTACTACGTCCGGTTTTTGCTTTGCAAAATTTAAGCCAACTCCTATGCAATTTTCACACAACATTTCTACAACCTTTATAATCGGTGTAATTAAGAGCTCTAATAATCTAAAACCATCTGGACCACATAAGTTGATAATGTGACATATAGACCTAGTATGAAAATATTTACCTCCTAAAGTTGGATTACATGCTGCAATTAAATTTGGTACACTAGTCGTATTAGCACTAGCAATACAAATCCTATTGAAAATATTTTTTCATTTAATCTAAATGGTTGTAAATTTTAATTATGATAAGAGCAATATCTTCTGCAGTATGTGCGGAATAAAGCTTCTTAAAACATAAAACACTTTTATTCAAATTCCAAGTACGATCAATCCAATAAACATTTATACCCATACAAGAATTTTTTTGAAAAGAACAAGACCAAATATCGGAATAAATAAAAACTCTATGTTCTAATTTGGAAAACATATTTCTTAAATTAATTTGATATCTCTTAGCTAATTTAACAATAGTTCTAGTCATGGTTGCACGTGAAAGTTTTTTAGCATAAGGATTATAAGCAACTTTCATACTATTTTCAAAACACAAGCTATCGGCAAATTGAAAAGCTAGTGATTCGGTAGCAACAAATTAACCATTACTTCCCTAGTAATTATATCATTATATTTAAGTAGTGAAGTATCGGACGTACTTGGATTTTGTCCTTCCTTTAAATTAATTTGAGTTTGCTTACCCTTATCAGTGGACGAAACGTGCTTTTTATGGACATGCCGCCAATATGTGCCATATCCGTTCCCCATCTTGTGCACATATTCTTGTCCGCAAATATTGCAAATTGCCATCATTTTGTCAGCCTCGCCATTTTTCCCTTTCACTAAAATTTTCCGAAACTAGATACCCCACAACTTGGAGACGGGCGTCTTGTTTTTTTTTTAGGGAGTTCATCGGTTGCGAGACCGTCGTCATCATCCTCGTCCAACTCGTCTTCCAAATCCAAATCAATTGGAGTTTGTTCTTGTGGTGTAGTGTTTGGCGGCTCCTCAATATCCTATTAAAATTAAACAAATAAATTTAAATAAAATATTATAATAAAAAAAAAGGAAAGAGATGTAAAGAAAACTTAGCGACCTCCTCCTCCATGGCAGCAGCAAGGCGTTTCACCATTTCTAGATCCACATTAATTTGATGTTCATCTTGGAGCAACCCTTCTTCATACTCCATGAGTTCTTCAAGTTGTCGTCGATTGGGGACCCTTCAAAAAGGTTGCATTGGAGACGGACTTGAGTCACCAACATAGTACCCCTCATTGGTATCTTCGTTTATGAAAATACCATGATTCTTGCAAGGGCCTCTTGGTCTCCGTCCAATTATTGTATAAAGATCAACATTACGACGAGAATCGGAAGCCATTTGTATGTAAGAGAGTAAGAAAAATAGAAATAGTGTAGGAGAGAATAGAACTATTATTATAGAGCTTCAAAATAAAACTAGAAATTGCAATTTGCTACAATAAGATTAAAAGAAATAGAGATATAGAGATGAATGGGTTTGATGAAATGGTTAGATTGAAGAGGTAGTTATAGATGAATTTGGGATGTTTGAAATTTGAATTTTAATTTGGCCAACCAAACCGTCGGTTTGGGCGGTACCAAATTCAAAATTTTGATTTTTTTTATTTTCCCCTAATTTCTTATGTTTTATTTATAATGTATACATTTAATTAGTGTATTATGAACACATACAACAAATAAGCATGATAAAAAATGAAAAAAAAACATAAAAATAGGTGGAATCGTCGGTTCCATGGTTTTGAAGGTTTGGAACTGTAACCGAAATCGGACCGTGTAACATACGATTCAGAACCGGAACCGAAATCATGGTCAGCGGTTTCGGTTTGGAACCATTGACCATGGTTCCAGTTTCGGTTCGAACCATCGGTTCCGATTCCAATTAGCAACACTACCTTCCATAGCATCATGAAACATAACTCATACTCCTCTACCTCAACCTCTATCTAAGTACCATCGCTATGCATCAAGTCTAAATGTCGGGTTTTAGTGAGTAGAACTCTAAACCTACTTCTCTTCCAAATTTCTTTAATCTTAGAACATAAACAACAAAGCGTGTTTAGTAGAAGCCCTTTGATTTTTGCATAGAAAACAAATTCCTTCACTTGGCACATGATGTACCCTGAGATTCTCATTGGTTGGTATAAATCATTGCTCTCCACAAGAACACTTTTATCTTCGGTGGCGTGGTGGTCGTACAGACTAATTTATTCCACATCTTTCTATCGGTTGAGCTTAAGTTCGGATGAGATTCATAGTATCCAATGTCTAGAAGATACACCGACTTCACAGAGAAATTTTCTTTCAATTCCAGCTTCCAAAATACTTCATCGACCTCATTTTTCTCTCCAATTGGTGTGTTGAGGATGCCATGAAATTCATGCACTGGAAATCCAAACATAATTCTTACCTCATCCCACTCATTTTTGTCAATGATAAGCTCAACCACCTTCATGTAGGGAAATATGATTTTTGTGCTCCCGATGATCTATATTTGATGTTTAATTAGCCATATATTGATTATATTCATAACATGCTCCTATATAATTAACTGAACATATAGGGATTTTCTCGTGTTTACCTGTGCGAATTTCTGGCTCAACTGATCGATAACTGACTCCAGTTCTGATCTTCTGGACTGTGTCCCAGATTCTTAATCTTTAATGCTGAGTGAGAGCAATCTATGGAGAACACCAATTTTTTCCTGTTACTGTGATTTTTGAAAATCACTGTATGAATAATAATTCTACTGATTGTCTCCTACCCTGTATTTATAGTGCTTTCATGAGAATCCTAATGTGATAGGACTATGACACATCTAACAAATGCAATAATTATCTTCTATCTTGGAGATAATTCTTTTATAGAATAATTATCTCGTGATATCTTTTGATATCAGATAATATCTATCTAGACAGGGAGATGTATTAAATAAATAATGCAATAATCAGAACATAGTCCCGTTGGGATTGTATACGGGGGACAAAATTTTCCATGGTAATAGGCCTTGGTGGCCCATCCTAGGGATCAGATACAAGGATAAAGATGGGCCTATGTTCAATCCATAACATAAATTAATTCATAAATATTTATTCATTGCACTGGAGAATAAATGCTGACTTACCGCTTTATTATTAAATTTGAGTCGAGCATGTACTTAGACTTACCAATCCTCATATTTAAGATATTGTATGTTCATTAATTATTTATAGCACGCTGACTGCTTAAATTAATTAATCTATTTAATAATTCCTTAAGTAGTATCACTCAACCTTATTATTTGTACTTAAGCTAACTCAACCTGTAGGGTTTAGTACAATAAAACTTTTGAACTTCTTAAGGGGACGTCATCATCCTAAATGGATATGGTCGCTCGATACAGCTAACCAACATGACGTACAAGCACTTCAACCACCTAAGATGTGAAGAATATTGGGTTATCCCATGCAAACCTCACCCATAATAAGTCAAAGTGATGGTCAGTATTTCATACACATCTGAAACTTTATCGAGGTTTAGATCAATGTAAAGTCACTGAGATTTAGGTTCTTCATGACAGCCGAATAGAAGAACTCATCTCACTGTGATTCATCAATACGTGAAGACGTACCAGTATAGACAAGCAACCAAGTCAAGTTACTTCTTATCTATATTAAAACTTATACCAACAACTCGTCCTCAAGTTGTCTTTGTTGTTATTCTTTTTATATCTCAACTGGCTTGACCAATCATACAGACTTTTGTAATCTTCTACACACTATATGATCTAAGTTTTGTATGAGATAATGGGAAAACATAAATCAAGTAAATAATCCAGATTGAAGATCGGAATAGTGGTAACATGAAACATTATATACAAGTATAACTAATCTGATTTCAGTATACAAATCTAACACTTCATTTATTGTGAACTCTCGCACGACTTGCTAGTTATTTTCCCTTCTTGCACCCCATTCACCCATCTATCATGATACAGTAGGATGTTTCATCCATCCATTACTTTCCATCGCATTTCTCGTTTCACAATATCCCTTCCCTAGAGCAACGATCTGCAAACAAGGAATGAATTTGATGTAGCTTTTGCTGTGAGGATATCTCTGTTGGATTTGTATACTGAAAGCAGTTTTGGTTGAGCATGTATACAATGTTTCTGTTACCGCTATTACAATCTCCTATCTGAATTGAATACTTGATTGCATATATCTCGTGTCCCCTTATCTCATATATAAGTTAGATCATACGAAGTGTAGAAGATCATAGAAGTCTCAGATGATTGGTCAAGCTTTAATGAGATATAAAAGTTTCACGCTTGAGACAACTTGAGGACGAGTTGTCGGTATAGCTGCATATAGATAAAAGTGACTTGACTTGGTTGCTTGTCTATGCCGGTACGTCTCGACGTATTGATGGATCACGGTGAGATGAGTTCTTCTATCCGACCGTCGTGAAGAACCAAGATCTCGGTGACTTATCTAAACCTCGATAAGGTATTAGGTGAGTATGAGTTCTTGACCATCACTTTGACATGTTATGGGTGAGGGTTATATGTTCTAACCTAATATTCTCCGCATCTTGGGTGGTGGCGTGTTTGTATGTCATGCTAGTTATCTCAGACGAGTCACCGATCCGTTTAGGATGATGACGCCCCTTATGAGCTCAAAGGTTTATTGTACTAAACCCCGCAGTTGAG
The DNA here is from genome assembly GCA_036937905.1 of Salvia rosmarinus. Lineage (NCBI taxonomy): Eukaryota > Viridiplantae > Streptophyta > Magnoliopsida > Lamiales > Lamiaceae > Salvia > Salvia rosmarinus. The sequence goes on along the minus strand of CM072814.1, from coordinate 45,899,844 downwards.
TTAGCTCAAGTACAATAATAAGGTTGAGTGGTACTACTTAAGAAATAAAGATATTAATTATTTTAAGCAATCGTAATGCTATAAATAATTAATGGACGTCGATATCTTAAATATGGGGATTCAGAATGTCTAAGTGCAAGCCCGACTCACCTTCGTAATAAAGGGGTAAGTCAAGATTTATTCTCTAGTGGCATGAATGAATGTTTATAAATTAATTTATGTTCGGGTCAACATAAGATAATTAATTTATTTGAGGCCCATCTTTATTCCTTGCATTTGATCCTCAGGCCGGCCCATCCAGCCCGTAAGTTGATGAAAATCGGCGCCCTATGCTCATTTTGGTAAGGATTTGATCCTCTTTATCCATAAGGATATTATTATATTTATGGGATATGCATGGATCTTTTCCTAATGGGATTATGGTAATGCATTATAAATATAAGGTAAGAGATAAGATCAAGGCTAATCCACGCATTTATCCTTACACAATTTTCGAGAATCTCTATAGTTCTTAGAGAGGAATTTTCAAAAATTAGTAGAGTGAAATAGGGTGATTTTCTATAGCATTCTCCATAGATCGTCCTCACTCGACGTTGGAGATTGGGCAACCGGGATACGATCCGTAAGATCAAAGCACCGTCTCGATCCGCTCATCCTGCTTATCCCGCATGATTCAAAGGTAAACACGAAAACCCCTACGTGTTGCATTTAATTATATAGACGCATTCTTGTAATATAATCAATGTATGGTGAATTAAACATCCAAGATAGATCCTCGGGAGAGGTTAAAATAAGATTTCCTACACTTGGTATCGAGCACGAGATCGCATCTTGGCTCTGTTGGATTAATTCACGCTTGATTATTACGTGCGCAATTAATTAATTGTTGGATCTGTCGTTCATCGTGGCTTGTTTTTATTTTCGTCGGATTTTGTTTTTCACCACGAGAAAATCCGTGGTTAGATTAGATTTTTCCCTGTAAATCTTATCTGTTAAAGAAGAACGAAGATGAAAGCACGAAGAACAAGACGATGGAGAATAGGTCGCGACGGCGACGGGCGACGCAGACGCCGGGCGACGGTGCTCATGGACGCACTGCAACCGCGCACATTCTCGCCGAGACAGGGCGAGACTCGCGGCATCGGCTTCGGGCGTGGGGCGCGTGATTCTTATGCAGACGCTGCACGCGCCGACGGCGGCGCGCGAGCCATCGGGCATGGTTTGGGCGCACTGGTCGGCGGCGCTGCACGCACGGCGGCAGCTCGGCGGTGGGCGGACGGGCGGCACATCTCGATAGCGAAGGTGCGGGCGCGCGCTGCTGAAGCTCGGCACCGCCGGCGCCGAAGCGCCCACACTCGGCGGCGCTCGTCGCAGGTCGCGGCCGTCTTCGCGGTCGCTAGGTGGCACGCACATCGTGCACGAGATCCGCGGTGCTTCACGCCCGTGCGGGCGATGGGGCGTGCATTTTTCATGCGAGATCCCCGCCACCACGCGAGCACCCTAACGACCGCGAGCACGACCGCGACCGCGAGGAAACGCGACGCGAGGCGCGGCGACGCGTCGGATTTCTCGGCGAGGTGGCGCAAGATTCGCGCAGGAAACCTCAGCCTGCGCGATTTTCTCGGCAGGCCAGGCACGCGCGAGGATAGAGCGGCGGCGATGCTGGGCGCCCGCATGGTCTGTGCCCTAGTGATAAGCCTCATTTTTACATGATTTATAAGGCTATATTCGTTTCGTTTCTAAGTGATAAGTGATCTTTTGAGTTGTCTTTTGATATATTTATGTTTACCTTGGAAGATATTATGCCGTGTGTATTTCATGTCATTTTAGCATAGGTTTTAATGTCAAAAGGTGGATCACGATAAAGAGGAATCAATAGCACAACATGCGAGCTCATGCGAAGAAGAACTGTTTGAAAACGACGTTGAATATGATGAAATGGATTTGACAAGGATGGATGTACAAAGTTAACTATGTTAAAGAGCATCTCAATAGGAGTCCGTAGGCGCAAACGGATTGTAATTCGGAGTCCGGACGAGAGAGAACGGAGCGAAACAAATAAGTCGCGCTGCAGCCGAGAAAGATGATTCGCGAGTTTTGCTCGCGACCTAAGGTCGCAAGGGCAAAACTCGCGAGAAATCATGAATTTTCAGCAATTTGAGACACCTAGTCCATGTATATTTCTAATCCAAGTCAGAATAGGATTGAATCAGAGTTAGAATAGGATTGAATCAGAGTCAGAATAGGATTGGGGAATTTATGAAAAAAGGGAGCTTATGTTTTATTATAAATAGGGAGATAGAGCAGTAGCTTATAAACACCATTCCAGAGCAGAACACAAATTCTTCTTTATTTTCTTTTGCAAGTTCTTTTCCCGTTTAATTTAGTTTAGCTTTTTCTTTAAGTATTTTCATTCCAATTTCATAGTTTAGTATTGGAATTCGTAATTTCTTCCTGATTCAAGTCGCTACAATTGTTCTTCGTGGATTCTTACGGTTTTATCTATCTATCTTAATTTATGTTTTATTTAATTATTTATTGCTTTGGTAATTTAATTATGCATAGCTAAAATCTGCATCGATCCTAGGGTTTGCATGATTCGATCCTATATGTTGTGATTTCATATCGCTATTTACCTTCCGCATCGATTCATGATTCTGGTGCTTATTTATATGTGTTGATTTCGATCAACTGATGCATATCTAGTTGTCGGTTAATTACGAATTGTATTAATTGTCAATCGATCTTGAATGTATGATACTAATAAGCCTTGAGTCGTGGTGAGATAGATATTCAGAGGAAGCATATTCTTAGTGATCCTTTTGAGTTACTTGTTTTCACCTAGAATGGTAGGGAAAACTAGTAATCTACCGCCGCAATTGTCGAATTGAAGTTGTTGGTTATATTTGTGATCTTCCATCTTGTCCGGATTAAAATTGGCTAATAGGAATGTGATAAACATACGTGGTGGATAGGATTAATGCATCCCTGTGGTTAGTCCTCTTATCTGCTTTATCTTCCGTGTTTATTGCTTGTTTTATTTTCTCGCATGGTTACGCCGCTTTGATTAAATTCAAGCTCTTAAAACCTTTCACCCAATTCTACGTGCTTGAATAATGATGAATTATCGCTGAGCTAGCTTCCGTGTTTTTCAGACATAATCCCTCGTGGATACGATACTCGACTTACCTTCTATATACGCATTTTACGTGTGAAAAGGGAGCGATCACCTACGCGGCCTAGCCCATCTTGGTCCGACCCGCCCAAACCCGCCTGCATCGGTTTTTCGGCCCAACCCGCTTTTTGCCCAAATCCGGTTTGACGATCCGGTCCATGCCCGTGCTCGCGAGGCCCGTTTTCAAGATTATGAAGATCATGCTTTGCAACTCTATGTAATAGATTAGGCAAGAAAGTGCAGGTTCCACGAGTGGGCCACGATGAACGCTTTATTTTATTTTTAATCGTTCATTGCATGTCGTGGATGTTTAAATTATGTAGAAGCATGCTATGTATGTTTAAATTACGTAGACAAACATATTATATGTTTTCATGATTGATGCGCATAGTAAGCATGCTAGGTTTATCGCGTTTTCAAGCATATTTTAGAATTACTGAGCATGTTTTACATGTTGAGTTCTATAGAAAAGCATGCTAGGATTACGTGATCTGCATGGACAAAGCTTTTGAAACAAAAGACTAAGCAAGTAAACCCGACATATTAATTTTCAAATTAAAATGTCAAGACCTCCACTTTTTGATCTCTAAACAAAGTGAGACGCACTGTGAGTAAACATCCACACGCGTGGCTTACTTGCACTTGCTTATCATAAGTTTGCTAGATGAGATTTCTAAATAAAACTTTTAAATCTATTGAGAGTGGGAGTTTCATGTAAACGCCCACACGCGTGGCTTGCATGTGCGATTTTCATAAGTTCTCTAGAGATAGTTTTAAATGAGATAACAAAGGAATTTGGATTGGAGCGGTATGGTCCTAATGAGTATGCCAATTCTAAGAATTCACTTTCATTGCTTAAAATTGTGGTCATTGCTAGACATCACCTCGAATACAACTTCCCGCCAAGTCCCTTCTTGCGATAGTGATGTGGTCTAGTAAGGTCCAATTATTAATTTCATTTGTCATAATTAAGGATAAGTCGACATGGATTGAAATTAAACGACTAAAAGGTATATTTTAGTCTGGTCGAGGGGTTCATGTGTAAACGTCCACACGCGTGGCTTGCATGTGGAATTTCTTAGGCGATTGAAGGTTTCAATTAATATTGTTTTATCAAAAGGTTACAATATTATTGTTACGAGTTATGTGCGATCGTATGCTTATGTGTTTACATTGTCTTTTCAGATATGTCTCTTACACCGATTATCAATATGCTCGCACAAAATCCCTTATCCGGTCCGAATTTTATCGAGTGGAAACGAAACATTGAGAATGTTCTTACTGCAGAAGAAAATCTATTTGTACTCACTACACCCCGTCCCAAGCCTCTAGACGATTCATCTACTGATGAGGAGCGCAAGGAGCACGAGAAATGGGACAAATCAAATAGAATGGCAAAGTGCCTTCTTTTGGTCACCATGTGCGAGTCCCTGCAACTCCAAAGATCAAGAGATGGAAGATGCAGCCATGATATGGCTAAGTCTTATGAAATCGTATGAGGAGTCGGACAGAATCGCTTGTCATAATTTGACAAAATCAATAATGTCAAGTTCAATGAAGGAAAGCGATTCGGTGCATGACCATGTAGAGCAAATGATCAATCTCTTCGGAGAGCTCGAGTTGGTTGGAAGATATATTGATGACGTAGTCAGAATCGATATGATCCTCAACACTTTGCCCAAGTCTTTTGATGACTTCCGTTATAAAGCAGTCCTTTATGATAAGAATTATACTCTAGATTCGTTGCAAGAGGATCTAGTAACTAAGAATGCAAATGGGCAAAGGTGCACAGTTTTAGTACGCACCTCAAAGAAAACCACCGCTTATCGAAGATGAAAAGGAAAAGTGGAATTCGAGAGATGCTAAGGCTAAAGGAAAGAGGGGGTAATACAAAGGGCTCTACCAAATGTTTGAAAAAGCCAAAGGAAAAGGGCAAATGCTTCAAGTGCGAGATCGGGCATTGGAAGGCTAAGTGCCCCAAGCTCAAGGCTCAAGGTACGCCATTTGCTTTAGTAACGAAACATGTTTAACAACTTGTTCTACTCATTCATGGGTAGTAGACACGGTGCGATCGATCATGTTTGTTACACCTTCCGAGGTTCCTACGACAAGGGAGTCGCATGATGGCGAGATAACGATCTCCATGGGCAACGCGCGAAAGTCGAGGCCGTTGCGCCGGAGATGTTTCTTTATGTTTTGATAGAATAGTTTTAGTATTAAATGACGTTTTGTATGTGCGGAGTTTCTATGAAACCTTGTTTCGCCAAACTATTTATTCATGGATATTCGCTTATTTTTATAGTGGTGTTTCTATCATAAGAAATGACGGTTATCCGTGTTGGCACATTATATAATTCGCTTTATACTATTTCGCTAAACATAATACCTATAACTATGTTGCATCATCTACAAACCCTAAAAGAGAAAGTTTTCTTCAAGAAGACGACACCACATTTCTCTAGCATCTTAGATTAGGTCACATCAATCTAAATAGGATCCAAAGACCGCTAAGAATGGGCGTTGGGTAATCTCACGCCACTCTGCTCCCACCTGCGAATCTCGTGATAGAAGGAAAGATGTCGACTGCACCCTTCAAAGCGAAGGGTTATAGAGCCAAAGAAGTGTTGGAGCTAGTCCATTCGACTGTGTGGACCGATGTCCACACAAGCTCGTGGAGGGTACAAGTATTTTGTCACTTTCATCGACGACTACTCAAGGTACGGATACATATACCGCTTCACCGCAAGTCCGAATGCTTTGAGAAATTCAAAGAGTTTAAGGCGGAAGTGGAGACGAAGCTTGGTAAAGTATCAAGTCATCATGGGTCTGATCGCGGTGGCGAATACCTCAAGAACGAGTTCATGGACTATCTAGTGAAGTGTGGGATTACCTCCCAACAAGACTACACCGGCACACCACAACAAAATGGTGTGTCGGAGCGAAGAAATAGACTCTTTTGGAAATGGTTAGATCAATGATGAGTTATGCAAGATTGCTTATTTCGCTCGGGGTATGCCTTAGAACCATGGCATACTTGCTAAATCTAGTACCATCCAAGTCACGAAAAGACCCTTTCGAGTTGTGGTTTGGGCGCAGTTTCAGTTTAAGCCACATAAGGATATGGGCGATCCGGACATGTGTTTGAACAAGAAGGTCGACAAGTTGGAGGCTAGATCCAAGCAAGGTCGTTTATCGGCTATCCTAGAGGACGAAAGGTGGTTTATTCTATAGTCCTATGGATCGGAAGGTCATTATTAGACTAATGCCCGATTCTTAGAAGAGGATTATATGACAAACAATAAATCCAAAGTTGAAATCATTCTTCGTGAATTAGAAGATGATCGTATTCCACCATCGATTAAGCCAAAGGTACGAGATGTCGTGTCAGTGGGAGGATCGACACCGATACTTCAAGAAATTGAAGTGGGTCGAGTTCCACCGAGATACCGGCCGCATAAGTGGCTCCTATCCAAAAGTTGTGCAAGATAGAGAACCACAAGTTATCGCACCCACCGCTGCCATTGTGCCGCAGGCGTCTCGTCAGAGTGGGAGGGTTGTTCGTCAACCCGAGCGATTTATGTTCGTGGGTGAACCTTGGATTTAGTCCCGGAAACGAACATGCAATAATCGACCCATGGACGACAAATGAGGCGATACAAGACATTGATGCAAGATCATGGCACACCGCTATGGACTTAGAAATTGAGTCCATAACAGATGGATGTATACGAAAGACACCTCTACCGGATGGTAAGGAAGCCATAGGTAGTAAGTGTATACAAGAGGAAGAGAGATTCAGATGGAGAGGTTTCGGCTTTTAAAGCCAGGCTTGTGGCGAAAAGGTATACTCAGATTGAGGGCATCGATTTCGATGAGACCTTTTCGCATGTAGCAATGCTCAAGTCCATCGTAATTCTTACGCCATAGCAGCCCACTCAACCTTGAGGTTTGGCAAATGGATGTGAAAACCGCTTTTCTAAATGGTTACCTTGAGGAAGGTAGAGACATCTATATGCAAAGAACCCGAAGGTTATGTGGTGAAGGGTGAAGAGCATCTAGTATGGAAGCTTAAAAGTCCATTTATGGCTTAAGCAAGCCTCACGATCCCGAACTTACGATTTGACGAGGTGGTAAAGTCCCATGGATTTACCCAGTTGCCTAGCAAAAGTTGTGTGTATCGCTTAGATGTCAACGGTGATGTGGTATTTCTTGCACTATATGTAGATGACATTCTTCTAGTTGGCAACAATGTGAAGTTGTTATCGACGAAAGAGTTGGTTATCCGATCTGTTTCAAATGAAAGACTTAGGAGATGCAGCGTCATTCTTGGGATCAAGGTTTACCGAGATCGCAAGAGAAAATGTTGAGCTTATCTCAAAGCGCCTTACATTGATACCGTGATTACTCATTTTAGTATGCTTGACCAAGAAAGGATTGCTACCTTCGGACATGGCGTTCCTTTATCTAAGGAGCATCACCTATGACCGCAAAGGAGATAGAGAAAATGAGACAGTTCCTTACGCTCGTCGTAGGAAGTCTCATGTACGCAATGCTATGTACGAGGCCCGATATCGCTATCACGGTAGGCATAGTAGCTAGATATCGCCTAACCTGGACAAGCTCAATGGATCTGCATGAAGCATATACTCAAGCACCGAAAAGGACTCGAGATTATAGCTTGTTTACCATGCGATAGTCTAATGCCTTTGGGTTATCTGCACTGGATTTCCAAGTGACCAAGATGAGAAAAAGTCTACCTCGTGCTATGTGTTTACCTTGGGAGGTGGAGCCGATCCCGACGGAGTGCAAAGTAGCGATGCATTGCGGACTCTACCATGGAAGCCGAATATGTAGCCGCTCGAGGTCAAGCTAAGGAGGTTGTATGGTTCAAGAACTACCTCATGGATCTAGGTGTGGTACCGGTTTGCCCAAGAGTATCATAGTTTACTTGTGATAACTCGGTGCGATGGCAAACTCGAAGGAACCACGGACCCACAAGCGACCAAACACATAGAGAGAAAGTAACATGTCATATGAGAAATCGTGAGACGAGGGACGTCTTGATTGAAAAGATTGATACGATGGATAACCTAGCGGATCCATTCACAAAAGCTCACGCAAAAGTCTACGGGTGCACGCTCGAGGACTCGATTGCGCTTGATGGCACCCACTTAGAAAGGAAACTTTTGTATAAGTGGGAGAAGCAAAGTGATGGTTTTGTTTGTAATAGCTAGTAGAGACACATTGTATACTAAAAGTTTGCTTTAGTATAAGTGGGAGATTGTTGATTTGTATACTTGGAAAGCGCTTTGGTTGAGCTTGTATATAATGTTTCCTGTTACCGCTATTACAATCTCCTATCTGAATTGAATACTTGATTGCATATATCTCGTGTCCCCTTATCTCATATATAAGTTTGATCATACAAAGGTGTAGAAGATCATAGAAGTCCGTATGATTGGTCAAGCTTAATGAGATATAAAAGTTTCACACCGAGACAACTTGAGGACGAGTTGTCGGTATAGTCGCGGTATAGATAAGAAGTGACTTGACTTGGTTGCTTGTCTATGCCGGATGCGTCTCGACGTATTGATGGATCACAATGAGATAAGTTCTTCTATCGACCGTCGTGAAGAACCAAGATCTCGGTGACTTACCATGATCTAAACCTCGATAAGGTATTAGGTGAGTATGAGTTGTCGACCATCACTTTGACTTGTTATGGGTGAGGGTTATATGTTCTAACCCAATATTCTCCACATCTTGGGTGGTGGCGGTGCTTTTATGTCATGCTAGTTATCTCAGACGAGTCACCGTATTCGTTTAGGATGATGACGTCCCTTAAGGAGCTCAAAAGTTTATTGTACTAAACCCCGCAGTTGAGTTAGCTCAATTACAATAATAAGGTTGAGTGGTACTACTTAAGGAAATAAAGATATTAATTATTTTAAGCAATGTAATGCTATAAATAATTAATGGACGCATGATATCTTAAATATGGGATTCGTAATGTCTAAGTGCAAGCCCGACTCACATTCGGTAATAAAGGGTAAGTCGAAGATTTATTCTCTAGTGGCATGAATGAATGTTTATAAATTAATTTATGTTCTGGGCTGAACATAAGATAATTAATTTATTTGAGGCCCATCTTTATTCCTTGCATTTGATCCCTGGGCTGGCCCATCCAGGCCCGTAAGCAGATGAAAATCGGCGCCCCTATGCTCATTTTGGTAAGGATTTGATCCTCTTTATCCATAAGGATATTATTATATTTATGGGATATGCATGGATCCTTTCCTAATGGGATTATGGTAATGCATTATAAATATAAGGTAAGAGATAAGATCAAGGCTAATCCACGCATTTATCCTTACACAATTTTCGAGAATCTCTATAGTTCTTAGAGAGGAATTTTTGAAAATTAGTAGAGTGAAATAGGGTGATTTTCTGTAGCATTCTCCATAGATCGTCCTCACTCGACGTTGGAGATTGGGCAACCGGGATACAGTCCAGAAGATCAAAGCACGAGTCTCGATCCGTTCATCCTGTTCATCCCCGACAGATTCAAAGGTAAACACGAAAAAACTCCTACGTGTTGCAATTAATTATATAGACGCATGCTAGGAATATAATCAATGTATGGTGAATTAAACATCCAAGATAGATCCTCAGGAGAGGGTTAAAATCAGATTTCCCTACAATCTCCATCCCTAAAGTATAAGGCTTTGAAAACTCGAGCTACGTACAAGTGAGTTTGAATTGGTTTGTATTCTCCAAATTTTCTTGGCTAGTAGTGAAAAACATGGATTTTCAATGGTTTATTATCCTTATTTGGATCTTATTTGATGTTGGAAATCATGTTGGTAGGGGGTATTTGCTTAGTTTTATATTATTTTGAAGAATTGATGCTCTTAGATAACTTTTTCCATTCTTTCAGGAAAACTGGGGAATGGTTTGAGAGTTAAAAGTAGATATGATTAAAGTATATTTCGATAGAAGTTCGTAGGAGCAAACGGTTTGTAAACCAGAGTTCGGATGAGAGAGAACAATCCAAAACAAGAAAGTCGCGCAATCTACTGAACGGTATGGGAATTTTCGATTTTTTTCCTATTTTCGTGACTTTTTCGAATTTTCCACTTTTACTTGTATTTTTGAGCTCACGTAGAACTTATATTTTTTCTATTAGGTTCAAGTAATTTTCTCCACCTATAGATACCTTATCTTAACATATATCATTATTCATCATTTTTCATATTTTTAGAGTTAGATTTTATTTTTAGAGTTCTCAATAAGTGTGGAGATTTAATTTTTTACCGTTCAGATTTCAAGATTTTTCATTGTGAAATTTTTATATCGACAATCATGTTTCTCTTTATTCTTTCTGTTTAAATCTTTTTATGGGTAACTAAATTCCTATTGATCCTAGGGTTTGTATTATGTAATACAAATTTATGTGATTGATCTATGGAGTCTATTTACTTGTCAATTTATGGTTTATGAATCCAGGTGTTATTTTATGCTAAATTACTGACCATTATTGATGCATGCTATTTGCATGATTAAAGACTTAGTGGTTTTAATTATGTGATCTAATTGAGAAATTCATAATACAATTAATTTAAAGACTTGACGGTTTTAGTATTTATTATAAGAGAATAAATATTTTGCGTTTTTTGGAGTTTTCTGTGTTCTTGAGAACTAGCGAAGTTGTGACATATATTAATCTACTATTACAGTCTATCTGATCTAGGAGATTGTAATTACTGTGTGATCCTTCATCTGAATTGACTTAATTTTTATTAATAGGATTATAGATTGATTATATGATTTTTGTTATATTATTATTTCCCTAGGATCATTTTTTTGTCTATTTTTTTTCAGATCTATTTATTTTGCTTTTTTCTTTTATTTTCTCATTTTTTTGTAAATCTTTCTACATCTATTTATTTGTTTGAATTATTATGATAGGTTTATGTCTATTACTTGTGTTTTCATGATATCAGTCCATGAGGATATGACACTCTACTTATTATTTGACTATAATAGACACTATTTAGTTACGGTATTATATTGCTAGGATTTTAGTGATTAACAAATACTATCTACAAATATGATTTTCAACATTAAATAATACCCAAATAAGTATAATAAACCATTGAAAATGCATATTTGTCATAGAACACGATTAAACTTAACCAAATGTCAAAATCCCATGCCTCATATTCGTTCAGTATACTATACAGATCTTCTTCCATCTTGTGCACTCGTCTCGTCTCCTCTCTATCCCCCTACCAAAAGGATGCACACATCTTGTTGATATCTTCACAAATAGATTCAGGAATTCTAAAACATCGCATAACGTATCTTTGAATTGCCTGAACCACTGCCTTCAAAAGAACTTTTTTCGTTCCCGCTGAGAACTCCCTCTGATTCCACTCGAATGACTTCTTATCTTTTAAGTAGCCAAATTGTACACGTTTCTAAGAGAAAAAGCTGGTACTCCAAGGTACATTCGAAAGCCTTGCTCCACGCTCACACCCAAAACGCACTTCACTTCATTCCCACACGCTTGTGTCGTGATCGAACTAAAACATATGAAGGACTTTGATAAGTTAATAAGCTGTCCAGAAGCCTTCTCATACAGGTGTAAATCTCCTCTCCTTTATCGCCATAGCCATTCCATTGTCGCCTTCAAGAAGATTTAGGCTATCATCCGTGAAAAACAAATGTGTGACGCTAAGTTGTCCTGGGATTATTAGAACACCTTTAAGTCTGCCCATCTCTTCATATCTATGAAAAGTGACGAGAATCTATGCACGCAGATGACGAATAAGAATGATGATGGGGATCTCCTTGCCTAAAGCCCCTGGACGGTCGTATTTCCCCATACACGCTCATATTCATGAGGAAGGAAAATCTAACCGATGATATACAGTACATCTCACAATCAGCCAGTAAATGCGTTCAGGAAAACCCTTTTCTTCATGATTGCTTCCAAAACCCCAGTCAACTCTTATCACCGAGATCCGGCGAGGCGAGCAGTTGCGAGAGCAGAAAAGAAAGATGCGGGCGTTGGCAATCATCCGACAAAGCGGTGCGATAGCGTTTTCTCGAGAATTTCATGGCGGCCACCTCAAATCAAACATGGTCGGTCCTACGAAGGAGTTCAAGAAGTTCAAAGGTCATTGTCGTGAGATTACGGAGCGCTTGGCGTGACTTTGAAGCGCTGCGATGAAGAATGGAGAGTGGGTCGCTGATTTTTTGTCGAGCAGCGGCAATAGTCGGTCAAATGCGATCTTATGGAGATAAGATCACGGATCGAACCGTCGTTGAAAAGGTACCGAAGCTTGACTCAAAATTTAATCATGTGGTAGCGACAATTGAGGTCAAAGATCTATCGATTCTTACATTTGAGGCGATGGGATCTCTTCGATCTCATGAGTCGGGATTAACCGATCATTTGAAGCGTATGATGAAAGCATTTCAGTGAAGGTGAATCCTCTAATCAAGGAATTCTCTGGCGAGAGGGCGAGGCGGAGGATGTTTCGGGGCCGTGGGCGTGGCAAGTCGAGTCGTGGTGGTCGATCGGATCGAAGCAAGCGGTAGGCGGCGGCAAGGCAGCACAAGGGTCATATTGGGTCTGATAACTCACACGGCAATTTGGGCACATAAAAGGCGAGTGTTGGTCGGAAAAGCAACTCAATTATGCTCGAGAAGATGAGGAGGAGCAAGCTCTTCATGGCGTGTGCGAATGGCGTCAATATGCCCAGTGACGTTTGGTTAAGTGGACGATGGGTGCTCGAACCATATGTGTGCCAACAAGGAGATATTTAAAGAGCTTGATGAATCTCACAAGATTGGTCGAGCTAGGTGACAACAAAAGCGATTCAAGTAGAAGGGAAAGGTCTTGTTGCGGTAAAGAATAGTCATGGTAAAACCAAACTCATTTATGATGTCTATTTTGTTCCAAATTTGGCACATAATTTATTGAGTGTTGGGTAACTTATGACTAGTGGATATGTGATATTATTTGATGATGGATGATCGCTCCTTTTCACACGTAAAAGTGTAATGATAGAATGGCAGTATCAGTATCCACGAGATTGTATCACGAAAACATGAAAGCTAGCTCAGCGATTATTCATCATTATTGAAACCTGAGATAAAGGGTGAGAGGTTTTAGGGCTTGAATTTAATCCAAGCAAAGGTAACCAAACGAAATATAAATAGCATAATAAAAACACGATAGAAGGCGAAAGAAAGACTAACCACAAGGGATGCACCAATCACTATCCACAACGATGTTTATCCCGCTTGTTACTAACCGTTTAATCCGCACAAGAGAGGAAGATCACATATAACCAACAACTTCGATTCACGACAATTACGGCGATTGATTACTAATTTTCCCTATTACGATTCGTCTACAGAGGAAAAATAAGCAACTCAAATGGATCACTAAGAATATGCTTCCTCTGAATGTCCTATCTCGATTCTGACCCAAGGCTTATTCGTATCATGCATTCAGATCGATTGACAATTAAAGCGATTCGTAATTAGCGGCGACTATGATATGCATCAAAATTGATTGAAATCAATACATATAAATAAGCACCAAGAATCATGAATCAATGCACGGAAGGTAAATAACAATAGCGAAATCACAACATATAGGATCGGATCATGCAAACCACTAGGATTAGAGCAGAAAACTAGCCGGACATAATAAATGGAATGAAATACGATTTAAACATAAAAACGAAATTAAAAATATAAAACCCGTAGGGAAGCGTCGGATGAACAATGCTTGGTCTTGAATCGATCCCAAGCGAGCAGAGCGGAAAACAAAGGAAAGCGATCGGACAAAAGCGTTCGATTGATAGCGAAAGCGATAAACTAAACTAGAACAGCGTAAAAGCAATACTAGAATTAAACTAAGCGAAGACTAAAGACTAAAAGCTATAAAAGCGAGGAAAACGAATTAAAGCAGTGCAGGCGTGTTGGGGTGCGAGGAGGCGCGGTGGGGTGATCACTATTTATAGAAAAGGGTGGAAACCACAATTTCTCTCTCCCGCGCCGCGATCAACCTTTCGCGATCGCTAGCTTCGACCATGAGCCATCTCCATGTGCTTATTATTCACTCGGGTCCTCCTTGCGCTTTGAACCTCGCTGACACAGCTGGCGGTCGCTAGCCATTATGAATTGGTCGCGAATCGTCGATGAGTTCTCGGCTGAAGCTTCGCTGAGCACGACGGTTCTTGCGGCGGCTCTTACGGGTGCTCATTGGTTTGCCTCGCGACCAACCTAGCGACCGCTAGGCTGGTCGCTAGAAATAGGTCGGTTGTTTATTTTGCTGGTGCTTAGTTCCTTGCTTGATAATCAATATATAAACTACAAAGCGTCGAAGGAACACCCAAGCGGTGTCTTCTAGAAATAGATGAAACATTAAGAATCGATACATAAGCATTTAAGCGATCTAAAATCATCTTTAAATATCAACAATAAGCGTGTAAAGCGGCGTTTATCAAACCCCCAAACTTAAAGCATTGTTTGTCCTCAAACAAAAGCGAGCAGAAAGAAACGAAAGATCAGCGAGCGTAGCAAAGAGGATAACCATTCTAGGCCTCCGAAACATATCAGCGCTCAAAAACATTAGTGCACATGACGGCGTTAGTCCACTCAACACAAGCAACAATTTCGGTGAAAAACTCATTTATTTCAACCCTCACAAAGGCATGTGTGTAAAAAATATATAGGATACCTCAAACTCATAAAGAAATTAAGGGCGTGTATACACTCGAATCGATCTGATACAACATCTTACCATGGGCTTGCAGTTTCTCTAACATCTCCACCGCGTCAAATGTGTTCAAATAAGGATCAAAGAGGTCTTTTGATAGGTTATAATGTAGGCACATTGGTTAAGGTAGGATAATATATAGCTAAGTGACTCAAGTAAACTCCAAGCACCACCGTTTAAATATTTGACACATATGGACTTTGTCCGTTTTCTCTTCTTTCCCAACGTGCTCAATTGACGTTCTATGCCTCATAAGGTACCTATACTTTGTTTAAAGACCCTTTATGCTCAAAACTCATGAGTGAACTTAACATTTTCTTTTCTTTTCTTTTCTAGAGCTTATAGGGTTTAACTTTCACGAACAAGTACTATTCTTCACCACGGATGTATTTTTCTAAAAGAAACTTTTCATCATCACTACATCAAAATTTCACCCTTTTGATTCCCATATCCATCCTCGCCTCCTATCATCCGGTTAATCGAAAGAAAAAGTCTAATAAAAGGCTCAAAGAAAGGCGACAAATGGTATATATCATCGGGTTAGTGTTTGGGTGATAAGTGGTTTACAACGATGGCCTTTTATCCTTTCCAAATTGAAACACATATTGCGGTCTCGACACGAAACACGGCAAGTTCTAGAAGATAATCACATGCGATATCACAATTAAAAGAAACTGTATCAAGATGTTTATACGATGAAGCTCAAGTCTCGCGGGTTAAGCAAAATGGTGAAAACAACAAGTTTAAGCCATCTCACGTCGTTCATGCGTCATTTCTAACAAATCATGTACCTATCATTAAATTCCACAAAAATTTCTATAGTCATTGGCCCATGGATTAACACACTTCACTTAACTCGTTGATCGTGAGGACGCAGCGAAAAGAAAAAGCAGAGACCACGACAAAAGCGACACAAGCGAAAAAAGCGAAAACAAAACAAAGAAAATTGTTGGGTTACCTCCCAGCAAGTGCTTACTAACGTCTTTAGCTAGACCATCACTAACCTCGTCAATCGGCATTTTAGTAGCACTGACATCTTTCCCGACTTGTGGAACCTTCTAAACTTAGCGTTCTGAGATGACCACCACGACTATGGAAGTGGCCACTGAACTTGAATGAAACACTCGGGTTCCATGCGAGTCCACTTCTTTCTTCTCACAGCTTCCTCAATAGGTCGAGAACCCTCGTGAGGCAAGATGTGATTATGATTGAACAACAATCTTGAGCTTTCCAGCGTCGTGTTGCTTGATGGCGTCGTATATGGAAATTTTGAGCTCACCATCGTTAACACGAAGCGTGAGGTTCGCTTCACGCATCAATCAGCATACGACCGGTTGCTAGAAAAGGTCTACAAGGATTAGTGGTTGTTGTTTGAATTGGGAATATCGAGAATAACAAAGTCGGCGGGAAAAACAAAATCCGAATTCTTACCAACACGTCTTGACTATACCTTTTGGATATGTGACTGATCGGTCGGCCATCATCGGTGAGATCTTAAGTCGACCGTCTTTCAAGGTGTGGCGGTTGAAAACGTTCGATGGCATCAGTTGATGCTCGCCCCAAATCGCATAAGACATTTGGGAAAATCTGCTCGGCGATCTCGCACTCTAACGTGAAACCATGGGGATCCTTCTCGCCGGAGGAGCTTGGCTGCAAGACTGACCTTTGCACTCTTGGATGGGAAATTTTCTCAAATTTCCCAAGTTTCTCTTACTTGCAAGCGCGTCTTTTAAGAACTTCATGTAGCCGGCATGTTTATGGCAGCTTCGAAAGAGAGTAAATTTATCTCAACTTTCGAAAACCTCTTTGAAGCGAGCAAACTCCTCGTCATATTCGACTTGACAAGTCGACTCGGAAAGCGGACCGGAGTAATGTCGATGCGACGATTAGCCTGCAGGGGATGCTTGCGATCGACCTCGCGACCCGGCTGGGATGGTCGCGAGGAGTATCTTGTGTGGACTCCTTCTCCGCGTCGCGACTTACGCGAACCTTGGGTCGCTCGCGAACAACTCTGGCGGATACTCGGATGGCTCGCGGTCGGGTCTTGTGAGCGCTTTCGTCATGGCGTCTGTGGACAAAACTCGGGATGGCTCGCGGTCGGGTTCGCGGTCGCATGAGCTTCGATCGCCAGATTCTGCGTCGAGCGTTCTCTTTTTCTTCTTTCGGTAGGGCTCGGGTAGGTTCGTCACTCACATCGTCACGAATGGCGAAGCATTGATTCTTGGGTTCACCTCCAGTATTACTCGGAAATTGGCCCGTCTTTTGTAGGCATTCAACTTATGCGGCAATTTGACCGATTTGAGCTTCCAACATCTTTATGTGTTTCCCCATGGCTATCGCGATCGACTCAAGTGATTTATCTTACGCCGGTGTTCTTGCGATGAGCAGTTACGATTCGTTGCCAATTGTTGGTTGCCCCAACCAGCTGCGCATCATGTCTTGAGACTTGGCTTCTCGGCTCTTGAATCGAATTACGAGTATTGAAGCTGCGAAGGTTGTTGGAAATTTGAATGACTCGCTTTGATTGATGTGGCTCACGTTACTGTTTCAATCGACTCTTCAAAAGTGAACTTCTTCATGAGTCGTCATATTTGAATCACTTTCAGCAGTACTTTGAGCGATGGCGTTCTTTCCGTTGGCCGTTGATAGCTGTTGGCGCCATCTCTTCTACAATACTTGCCTCGTCGACTGGTCGGTTTAATAAACAGCCCCCGACGCCGACGTCTACCATCTCATAAATACGCCATATCGGTCCAATCGTAGAACTGTGTGATTTGTTGCTCCTTGGAGAACCCATGTTGTGGACATCGTCTCAATAGACCTCTGAATCTCTCCCATGCCTCGAATAATGATTACGTCGTGGTTTTGGCGAAATGAGAGATTTGGCGATGATCTTCTAACGCTTTCGCGGTGGAGAAGTATTCGAAGAAACTTCTCACAAAGTTTCCCTCAAGTGTCGATGCCACTCGGTCAAACTCTTGAACCAATCTTCCGCACAGGCTTGCTGAAAAAAACCGAACATCGATCAGGATTGTATCTTGTGGCACCCCATTCATTTGATGGTGTCACAAATGTCGGCGATCTCGAGATGCGCATTCGGGTCTTAGTGACTCCTCAAAGCACTCTCCTTGGACCATCTTGATCGGGGCGGTTTGAGCTCGAAATTATTTGCATCTACGTGCAGGCCCCAACCGCCTCCTTGGGCTGTTAGAATTGGGATGTCGATACATGTGGTTCGAGTCTTTCCTCGGAGGCGGGGACAACGATTCCCATGTTCGCCATCGTGTTTGCATTTGCAAAGTCGGCTAACATCGTCTTCTTGCTGGGAGGAATGCCCCAGATTCTGGATTTCTTTGCCATTCGCACTCGTCTCTTCTCTCGTCCTCTACTCCTTTGAGAACTTTCGATCTCGAGATCTAAAAATATTTGGGAGGTCCACGAGATCTTATGCGCATAAACCACACGAAGCAGAGAATTTAGCACTAACAAAAATAAATAAAATAATATATATATAACTTGAATTAATAAATCGAATCGTCAATTATTCCTATGTGATCTTAACAATCCCGGCAGCGGCGCCTAAAATTTGATCGCTCCTTTTCACACGTAAAAGTGTAATGATAGGGTAGCAATATCGTATCCACAGAGATTGTATCACGAAAACATAGAAGCTAGCTCAGCGATTATTCGTCATTATTGAAACACGAGATAAAGGGTGAGAGGTTTTAGGGCTTGAATTTAATCCAAAGCAAAGGTAACCAAACAGAAATATAAATAACGATAAAAACACGATAGAAGGCGAAAAGAAAGACTAACCCTAGGGATGCACCAATCCTATCCTAGCGATGTTTATCACCTTATTACTAACCGTTTTAATCGAGACGAGACGAAGATCACATATATAACCATGACTTGATTCACGACAATTACGGCGATTGATTACTAATTTTCCCTATTACGATTCGTCTCTAGAGGAAAATAAGCAACTCAAATGGATCACTAAGAATATGCTTCCTATGAATGTCCTATCTCGATTCGACCCGAGAACTTATTAGTATCATGCGTTCAAGATCGATTGACCAATTAAAGCGATTCGTAATTAGCGGCGACTATGATATGCATCAAAATTGATTAGAAATCAATACATATAAATAAGCACCAAGAATCATGAATCAATGCACGGAAGGTAAATAACAATAGCGAGGAATCACAACATAGGATCGGATCGTGCGAACCCTAAGGATTAGAACGGAAAACTAGCCGGACATAATAAATGGAATGAAATACGATTTAAACATAAAGCGAAATTAAAATATATAAAACCGTGGGAAGCGTCGGATGAACAGTGCTTGGTCTTGAATCCAATCCCAAGCGAGCGAGCGGAAAACAAAGGAAAGCGATCGGACAAAGCGTTCGATTGATAGCGAAGCGATAAACTAAACTAGAACAACGTAAAAACAATACTAGAATTAAACTAAGCGAAGACTAAAGACTAAAAGCTATAAAAGCGAGAAAACTGAATTAAAAAGCAGTGCAGGGCGTGTTGGGGTGCGAGGAGGCGGTGGGGTGATCACATTTATAGAAAAGGGTGGAAACCTAATTTCTCTCTCTGCGCCCGCCCGCGATCATTTGCTCGCGATCGCTAGCTTCGACCATGAGCCATCTCCCCGCCTATTATTCACTCGCGGTCCTCCTTGCGCTCGCTTTGAACCTCGCGACACAGCTGGCGTTCGCTAGCCATTATGAATTGGTCGCGAGAAATCGTCCGATGAGTTCTCGGTTGCCAGCTTTTCGCGGGCACGAGGTTGCGTCGCGGCTCTTTACAGGTGCTCATTGGTTTGCCTCGCGACCAACCTAGCGACCGCTTAGGCTGGTCGCTAGAAATAGGTCGGTTGTTTATTTTGCTGTGCTTCGTTCCTTGCTCGATAATCAATATATAAACCTACAAAGCGTCGAAGGAACACTGAAGCGGTATCTTCTAGAAATAGATGAAACATTAAGAATCGATACATAAGCGCACATTAAGCGATCTAAAATCATCTTTAAATATCAACAATAAGCGTGTAAAGCGCGTTTATCAATGGTACTGTGTTATCAAAGAAAGAAATCTCGACCAAGCTGCTGCGAAGTTTGCATGACGAAGCGAATGTTTACTGCTGCGGGTGTCAGTATAGACGAGTATGCTCTTGTTTACGGTACACAAGATGATTCCAGTTGTGGCATTTGAGATATGGACATCTCAATATCAAAGGGTTAAAACTTCTAAGTCGGAAAGGTATGGTTCTTGGGCTGCTATTAATTCCTTTGATATATGTGAAGGATGTATCTATGGAAAACAAGCAAGGAGATCGTTTCTAGTGGCGCGTCTTGGGGCGTCGAAATGTCTTGAATTGATTCACGCAGATTTGTGCGGGCTATGCACAATCGAATCGATTGGTGGGAGTCGATATTTCTTATTATTTACTTATGATTTCACCAGCATGAGTTGGGTTTATTTTCTCAAAAAATAACTGAGGCCTTTGAGAACTTCAAGTTTTAAGGCCATGGTTGAAAGCGAGGGTGAAGCGACCATCAAATTCTTCGCATTTAGATAGAGGTGGTGAGTTTTGCTCTAATAGCTTTAACCATTTTGTGAAGCTAATGGCATCTGTGAAGGTTGATCAGCACCATATACACCTCAACAAAATGGTGTCTCGGAAAGGAAGAATCGCATACGGTTGTTGAAATGACGAGAAGCACATTGAAGGCGCTTAAAAGCTCAAACTCATTAAAATTTGAAGCGATTGCCGTTGCCGTGTTCTCGCTGAATATATCACCCACTAAGGCGATTAATCGCCTCCATATGAAGCGTGGAGGTACAAAGCGATGGTGAGCTACTTGAAGATCTTGGTTGTATTAGCTTATCGCCGATAAGCTCTAGAATCGCCGAAGCTCGATGAAATCGAGAAGTGCATCTTCATCGGTGTTCTTCTCAATCAAAAGCATATAGTTGTATAATCCACTTAATAGCAAGATTATTATCGGCGAGGATGTGATCTTCCATGAAGATGCAAGTTGGGATTGGGAGAGCAAGCAAGACACACAAATTCAGTTTGATCCACATCTAATATTTTTATTCTTCTTCAAATTCCTCACAAAGCGACCCATCGATTCACCACAAAACAGCCCCCAAACACACCAAATACTAACTTGATAGAATTCTCCTAAAACAAGTCCGATTCATACCCCGAACACCAATATATCCTCTTCATCATCAAATGAAACATCTCTCACGGGGATATAGATCTCGGCGAAATCTATGAGATGTACTTTTGCTCTTATGGTTGTAGATCCGAGTCGTTTAATGATGCGGTTGGAGCGAAATGGTGCAAAGCAATGGAGGAGAAATGATGGCAATTGAAAAGAACTCGACTTGGGAACTTGCGGTTGCAGAGAATAAAAGTGCCATTGGTTTGAAGTGGGTGTTCAAGACAAAATATAACGTGGATGGGGCGTGCGAAACACGAGGCTCGTTTAGTGGCGAGGGTTATGTCACGATTCTTCGTTGGATTTGTATCTTGAAAGCAGTTTGGTTGAGCTTGTATCAATGTTTCTCGATTACAACTATTACAATCTCTATCGGTTTGAATACTTGATTGCATATATACATGTCCCTTATCTCATATATAAGTTAGATCATACGGTGTGTAGAAGATCACGTAAGTGCGTATGATTGGTCACTTAATGAGATATAAAAGTTTCCTGGTGAGACGACTTGGGGCGAGTTGTCGGTTTAGGCGGTATAGATAAGAAGTGACTTGACTTAGTTGCTTGTCTATCTTTGTGCGTCTCGGCGGCGTATTGAAGGATCAAGTGAGATGAGTTCTTCTTTCGATCGTCGTGAAGAACCGAGATCTCGGTGACTACGATGATCTAAACCTCGATAAGGTATTAGGTGAATATGAGTTCTTGACCATCACTTTGACTTGTTATGGGTGAGGGTTATGTTCTAACCAAGATTCTCCGCATCTTGGGTGATGGCGTTACTTGTATGTCACGCTAGTTATCTCATGTCGAGTCACCGTATCCGTTTAGGATGATGGCGTCCCTTATGAGCTCAAAAGGTTTATTGTACTAAACCTGCGCAGTTGAGTTAGCTCAAGTACAATAATAAGGTTGAGTGGTACTACTTAAGGAAATGAAGTTGATAATCGTTTTAAGCGATCAGTTGATATAAATGATTAATGGGCGTTCGATATCTTAAATACTGGGGATTAAGTAATGTCTAAGTGCAAGCCCGACTCAACTTCGTAATAAAGGGTAAGTCAACATTCTTCTACAGTGGCGATCGAATGTTTATAAATTAATTTATGTTACGGGCTGAACATAAGATAATTAATTTATTTGAGGCCCGTCTTTATTCCTCGCATTTGATCCACAAATTTTGGCCCATCCGGGCCCGTAGCCAAGGAAAATCGACGCCTCATGTGCTCCCGATTGGCAAGATTTTATTCTCTTTATCCACAAGGATATAATTATATTTATGGTATATGCATAGATCCTTTCCATATAAGATTATGGTAATAATCTTGAGAGTATGGAAATAATCCTAGAGTATGGAAATAATCCTAAGAGTATGGTAATATTCCATATAGGATTATGGTAATATTCATATAGGATTATGGTAATATTCCATATAGGATTAAGGTAGTGCATTATAAATATAAGGTATGAGATATGTATGTCTGGCTAATGCTCACAAATTAAGAGAAGATTTTCGGTCAGTCTCATTATCGAGAGAGAGAATTTTAGATTTTGGTGAGTGAGCATTGGGCGATTTTCCAAGCATTCTCCATAGCTTCGTCCTCAGCTCGAGCTGGAGTTTGATCGGACAGCCATCAGAAGGTACGAGTCCGATCCAGTTCGATCCGCTTAATCTTGTTTCATGACTCTTGGATCAAGAGGTAAACACGTGAAAACCCCACGTGTTGCGATTTAATTATATAGAAGCATGCTAGGTTTATAATCAATGTATGGTGAATTAAACAACCGAAGATGGATCCGAGGTGCAGGTTAACATCGTTTCTCAATCTGGTATCGAGCACGGGATCGAGAATCTTCGGCTCGCTGATTAATTCACGTTGATTATTACGTGCGTTTATTTAATTGTGGATCCTGCTCTTCATCGTGCTCGTTATTATTTTGTCGGATGTTGTTGTTTCACCTACGAGAAAATCCGTGGTTAGATTAGATTTATTATGTAAATCTTATCACGTAAAGCAGTAACGAAGACGAAAGAACGAAAACGACGACGGGAATAACGTAGCTCGGCGGTCCCTCGATGTATCTCGCGAGCAAGCCGGTCCAGAGTCGATGCGGCGCCGGGCGACGAGGCGCCGGTCGCTGCCAAGACGACCCTGGCGCAAGCAGCGAGCGAGAACTAGCGGAAGCGCGAGGCGCGTAGCGCGAAACCCGGCGCATGTGCACACTGTTCGCGAGCTTCGGCCAGGGGGCGAGCCTTCGGCAGGCTCGGGCGCTCGGAGCGGTGGCCACGTATGTTCGTCGGCGCGGTCAGTCACCTAAGGACCCGAGGTAGCCCAGCGAGGACACGCGTGAGCGGCGGCGACAGGGTGGGCTGCGCTGGCCGGGCTCGCGCTGAGCGCTGCTCCGGCCCGACCCGTTTTCCGACGTTTTCGGTCCGTGCCGCGGCGCGAGGCCCATGTTGAATCGGTCCGTGCGGTACGCGAGGCCCGTTTTGAGTTTAAATTCATGCTTGTATCTATGTAATAGATTAGATTAAATGCGAGGTTTCACGATGGGCCGCGATGAGCGTTTTATTTTATTTTATCGCTTCATATGCATGTTGGATGTTTAAATTATGCGGTAGCATGCTATGTATGTTTATATTACGTTGACAAACCTTTAATGTTTTACGAATTGGATGCGCATAGTAAGCATGCTAGGTTTTCGCGTTTATCAAGCATATTTTAGAATTACGAGCATGTTTTACATGTTGAGTTCTATAGAAAAGCATGCTAGGATTACGTGATCGCATGGACAAACCTTTTGAATAAAAGACTAAGCAACAACCGACAAATTAATTTTTCAAATTAAAATGTCAAGACCTCCACTTTTGATCTCTAAACAAAGTGAGGCGCTTTGTGAGCTCCACAGCGTGGCTTGCTTGCTGTTTATCATAAGTTTGTTAGATGAGATTTCTAAATAAAACATTTTAAATCTATTGAAAGTGGGAGTTTCATTGTAGCCGATCCACGCGTGGCTTGCGTGTGCGATTTTCATAAGTTCTCTAGAGATAGATATAAAATGAGATAACAAAAGAATTTGAATTGAGGCGGTATGGTCAGTGAGTATACCAATTCTAAGAATTCATTTTTTAAAATTGTGGTCAATGCTAGACATCACCTCAGAGTACAACTATGAAGTCCTTCTTGCGATAGTGATGTGGTCTAGTAAGGTCAATCATTAATTTCATTTGTCAGTAAGGATAAGTTGACATGGATTGAAATTAAGCGACTAAAAGGTATATTTTAGTAGTCAGGGTTCGTGTAAGCGTCCACACGTGGCTTGCGTAAATTCTCTTGGGCGATCGGAGGTTTCATTAATATTGTTTTATCAAAGGTTACAATATTATTATTACAATTATTTGCGATCGTATGCTTATGTGTTTTACCGTTTGAGATATGTCTCTTACAGATTATCAATATGCTTTCACAAAATCCGTTATCGGTCCAATTTTATCAGTGGAAGCGAACATGGAATATGTTCTTATCTTGAAGAACACATGTTTGTTCTCACTACTCTAAACCCGATGCCCTTCTGGCATCGACTAATGGCAATGTGCGAGTCGGAGCTTTGGAATAAGTCAAACAATATGGCTAAATGCTATATGATGACTCACGATGTCCGAAGACTTGCGAGTCAACATGATCGATGACGTAAGCGCTGACGATATTTGGTCAAGTCTCGAGTAAGTTTGAAGGTCGGATCGGACGATCAGACTTCCACGCAATGAGAGAAATCTTGGCGTGTAAGATGGAAGAAGGAAGTTGGTCCATGAACATGTCTCCGCATGACTCTCATGGATAGTCTTGATCGGTTGGGAGGAGGTATCTGTGGCCAAGGTCGATATCATCCTCAATACACGCTGAGAACTTTGGAATGCGATCATGAGCAAGACAGGTTTACATAGTCGGGTTAATGATCTCTGTTGCTGCGGAAGGTTATGGGAAAAGGAGCATCGTCTCTTCAGCAGCCGTCAGGGCCCAAAATTTTCGTTGCAAATGGAAATAGAGAGGTGCCAAAGGTGGTAAAGGCAGGAAATAGTGGGAGTAATGGGAGCAAGAACATGGTTGCCACCGGAGGCAAAGCCAAGGAGAAGGCAAGTCTTAGTCGGAGGCAGGCTTGGAAGGCCAGTGCCCTATGCTCAGCTCAAGTCGCGTTGCTTTAAGCGGAAACATGTTTAGCGACTTGTTCTACCCATTCTGGTAGTAGTCGCGCCAATGTTTCATTTTGTACACACCTTGCGGAGCGAGCTGTTGCGATTGGAGATGTTTCTTTATGTTTTGGAACAACAGTTTTAGTTTTGAAAGGCGTTTATATGTGCGGTTTTGCGGAACCTTGTTCTGGTTTGAAATTATTTACTCATGGATATTCATTATTTTTGATAGTGGTGTTTATCATAAGAAATGAGCGAGTTATCGTGTTGGCACTTATATAATTCGCTTTATACTATTTACGCAAAACATAATACCTATAACTATGTTGCATCTTCATCAAACCCTAAAAGAAAGTTTTCTTATGAGATGACTCTACTTTTCTCGGCTCTTAGATTAGGTCACTCAATCTAAATAGGATCAGCGGCTAAGAATGGGCGTTGGGTAATCTCACGTTACTCGTTCCCAGTCTGCGAATCTGATAGAAGGTAAGATTCGACCGGACCTAGCGAAGGGTTATAGAGCCCGAAATGTTGGAGTTAGTCCATTCGACACATGTGGACCGATGTCCACACAAGCTCTGGAGAATGCAGTATTTTGTCACTTTCATTGGATTACTCAAGTGCGGATACATATACTGCTTCACATAGTCAATGCTTTGAGAAATTCAAAGAGTTTAAGGCGGGAAGTGGAAGCTAGTAAGTATCAAGTCACGCGGTCGATCGCGGTGGCGAATACCTCGATCGAGTTTATGGACTATCTAGTGAAGTGTGGGATTACATCTCGGCTGCCTCAGGGCACACCACAGCAAAATGGTGTGTCGGAGCGAGAAATATAGACTCTTTTGGAAATGGTTAGATCTATGATGAGTTATGCTACATTGCTATTTAGTTACGGGATATGCCTTAGAGCAGGCATCTCTAAATCTTGCACCGTCAGTCGATCGAAAGACACCCTTCGAGTTGTGGTTTGGGAAGCCGGTTTAAGCCACATAAAGATATGGGCGTCCAGCACATGTCTTTGAACAAGAGGGCGACAAGTTGGAGGCTAGATCGGCAAGGCGCTTTGTGCTATCTAGAGGGCGAAGGTGGTTTATTCTATAGTCTAAGGATCGGAAGGTCATTATTAGCACTAATGCCGATTCTTAGAAGAGGATTATATGAAAAATCATAAGTCCAAAGTTGAAATCATTCTTGAAGAATTAGAAGATGATGCATTCCCACCGATTAGGCGAGTGCGAGATGTCGAGTCTAGTGGGAGGATCGCACGGATACTTGAAATTGAAGTGGGTGAGTTCAGGAGATTACCGGCCGTCATAGTTGGTACCTACACGCAAGTTGTGCAAGTTAGAGAACCACAAGTTTACACTTGCCATTGTGCTGATGAACCTCGTCGTAGTGGGAGGGTTGTTCGTCGACCGAGCGATTTATGTTGTGGGTGAATCTTGGTTTAGTCAGCAATGACATGCAATAATACCCATGGACATACAGGAGGCGATCAAGATATTGATGCAAGATCATGGCACACCGCTATGACTTAGAAATGGAGTCCATAACGCTATGGATGTATATGAAAGACCCTCTACCGGATGGAAAGGAAGCCGTAGGTAGTAAGTGGATATCGAGGAAGAGAGATTCGATGGAGAGGTTTCGACTTTTAAAGCCGGGCTTGTGGCGAAAGGGTACACTCAGTTGAGGGCATCGATTTCGATGAGACCTCCGCTGTAGAAATGCTCAATCCATCGAATTCTTCTAGCCATAGCACCAGCAGAACAGAGGTTTGGCAATGGATGTTAAAACCGCTTTTCTACGGTTACCTTGAGGAAGGTAGAGACATCTATATGCGACAACCGAAGGTTATGTGGTAGAAGGTGAAGCATCTAGTATGGAAGCTTAAGTCCATTTATGGACTAGCGAACCTCACGATCATGGAACTTCGCTTTGCGAGGTGGTAAGTCACATGGATTTACCAGTTAGCTAGAGTTGTGTGTATGTTAGATGTCAGCGGTGATGTGGTATTTCTTGCACTTTATGTAGATGACATCCTTCTAGTTGGCAACAACGTGAAGTGCATTATCGGGCGTAAAGAGTTGGCTATCGATCGTTTCAAATGAAGACTTAGGAGATGCGCTACATTCTTGGGATCGGTTTACCGAGATCGCAAAAGAAAGTGAGCTTATCTCGGCTCTTACATTGATCGGATTACTCTTTAGTATGCGAGAACCGCCAGAAAGGTTGCTACCTTCGGACATGGCGTTCCTTTATCTAAAAGCGATCCTATATGACCAAGGAGATAGAGGAAATGAGACAGTTCACTGCAACTCCGCGTGTAGGAGTCTCATGTCGCAATCTATGCATGAGCGATATCGCTATCGGTAGGCATAGTAGCTGAATGTCGATCTAACTCGGACAAGCTCATTGGATGCTGAAGCATATACTCGAGTACGAAAAGGACTCGAGATTATAGGCTGGTTACCGTGCGAATAGTCTAATGCCTTTGGGTTATCTGCGACTCGGTTCCAAGGCGACCGTGATGAAAAAAGTAACCTCGGGCTATGTGTTTACCTTGGGAGGTGGGCCGTATCTGGACGGAGTGCAAAGGCGATGCATTGCGGACTCTACCATGGAAGCGAATATGTAGCACGGAGGCTTCTAAGGAGGTCATGGTTCGAGAACTACCTCATGGATCTAGACTGTGGTACTGGTTTGCCCAAAGTATCATAGTTTCTTGTGATAACTCGAGTGCGGTGGCAAACTCGAAGGAACCACGGACCCACAAGCGACTAAACACTAGAGAGAAAGTACCGTAAGCAGAAATCGTTTAGGCGGTGGCGTCTGATTGAAAAAGATTGATCGACGGAAAACCTAGCGGATCCATTCACGAAGAGCTGCCGCAAAAAGTCTACGATGGACACGTTAGAGGACTTGGATTGCGCGATGGCACCACAGAAAGGAAACTTTTGTATAAGTGGGAGAAGCAAAGTGATGGTTGTTTGTAATAGCTAGTAGAAAGACACATTGTATACTAAAGTTTGCTTTAGTATAAGTGGGAGATTGTTGGATTTGTATCTTGGCGGTTTGGTTGAGCTTGTATACAATGTTTCTGTACCATATTACAATCTCCTATCTGATTTGAATACTTGATTGCTATATCGTGTACTCGTATATAGTTAGATCATCAGGTGTAAGATCACGAAGTGCGTATGATTGGTAAAGCTTAATGAGATATAAAAGTTTCGGTGAGCGACTTAGGGAGTTGTCGGTTAGCGTCAGTATAGATAAGTGACTTGACTTAGTTGCTTGTTCTATCTTGATGCGTCTCGCGTATTGAGGATCAGTGAGATGAGTTCTTCTGCCGTCGTGAAGAACCGAGATCTCGTGACTTCACGATGATCTAAACCTCGATAAGGTATTAGGTGAATATGAGTTCTTGACCATCACTTTGACTTGTTATGGGTGAGGTTATATGTTCTAACCTAATTCTCCGCGTCTTGGGTGATGGCGATAGTTATGTCGGCAGTTATCAGCGAGTTACCGTTATCCGTTTAGGATGATGGCGTCCCTGGGAGCTCAAGGTTGTACTAAACCTGCAGGTTGAGTTAGCTCAAGTACAATAATAAGGTGGAGTGGTACTACTTGAAGGAAATGAAGTTATTAATCGTTTTAAATCAGTTGCTATAAATGATTAATGGACGTAATATCTTAAATACGAGTTAATGTAATACTAAGTGCAAGCCCGACTCAACCTGGTAATAAAGGGTAAGTCAACATTCTTTCTATAGTGGCATGATCGAATGTTTATAAATTAATTTATGTTAGAAGTGAACATAAGATAATTAATTTATTTGAGGCCATCTTTATTCCTTGCATTTGATCCTGGTGGCCCGTCCAGGGCCGTGCGAGGAAAATCGGCCCTCATCTAATTGGCAAGATTTTATTCTCTTTATCCACAAGGATATAATTATATTTATGTATATGCATAGATCCTTTCCATATAGATTATGGTAATAAGTCTCGAGGTATGGAAATAATCTAAGACGTATGGAAATAATCCCAAGAATGGTAATATTCCATATAGGATTATGGTAATATTCCATATAGGATTAAGGTGCATTATAAATATAAGGTATGAGAGATAATGTCTGATTTAATGCTACAAATTAAGAGGAAGATTTTCGATCTCTCTTATCTGAGTAGAAATTTTAGATTTTGCGTGGCAGAGCATCAGGTGATTTTCGAAAGCATTCTCCATAGCTCGTCCTCACCGACGTTGGAGTTTGGTCTCCGGATGACAAAGTCCGAGAAGGTCAAAGCACGCAGTCCCGATCCGTTCGATCCGCTCAGTCTTGTTTCTGACCTCTTCGAGTCCGAGGTAAACACGCCCCCAGCGTGTTGCGATTTAATTATATAGCGCATCTTGGTTTATAATCAATGTATGGTGAATTAAACAACAGATGGATCCGAGGGCGAGGTTAACACATCGTTTCCTGCTGATCTAGGCGTTGATTTCGAGAAACGTTCTCCTCGGCTTGCACGCTTAAGCGTGAGAATATTTCTAGCTAGCATATCTAAAGTAGCTTTATCAACCTCGATGTCGCCGTTCTAAATGGAGAGTTGGAGGGAAGTTTATGTCGGCGAGCAAGGTTGTTGTTGAAAGCATGGCGCAATAAGGTGATAGATCAAGAAAGTTATACTGGTTTCGAAGCAGGCTCCGAGGCGTGTACAAGCTCCGATTCATTCTTTGTGGCAAATGGATTTCAAAAGAGTGGTCTGAGGCTACGTTGTACACAAGAAGGGAGGTAACAATATAAACGCTTAGGTTTGTGTTTATGTCGATGATATAATTTATATGGGATCATCTCACTCTTACTACTGAGTTAGAGAGTATGATGAACATGTTGAGATGAAGATTTGGGCCTGGAATTACTTTCTGGGTTAGAAATCGCAGGAGAAGATGGTGTGTTTGATGCGACCAAAAGTATGGTAAGATCTGTCTTAAGCGCTAACATGCAAAATTGCAAAGCTGCAATCACTTGATGAATATCAATGAAAGTTGCTTGAAGATGGTCCTGAGAAAGCGAGTCTAGGAGCTTTAGAAGTCTAGTTGAGGTTTGATTTATTTAACACATACCAGTGCCGATATTGCTTTTATTGTGGTATGGTGTCGTGGTTTATCATAATCCGGCAGAGACAACATTTTGGTGCTGCAAAGAGGAATTCTTACTACATACCAGGAACTAAAGATTATGGATTTGGTATTCAAATGTTGATGAGTTCAAACTCGATTGCTTACCTGATAGCGATGCAGGGTTCGTGGATGATAGGAAAAGCACTCGTTTTGTTTTCAACTTCGGATCGGGAGCAGCAACATGGAGCTCGAAGAACAGGAGCGATGCACTTTGACGTGAGGCGGAATATGTTGTCCGTTCGCGTCTGATGTCAAGTGATGTGGCTTAGAAGCTTATTAGGCATATCGCGAAGCAGAAAGATAGTCGATATATTATGACGATCGACGCTATATGCGATCACGAATCGTTCAGCATGGAAGGACAAAGACAAATCGATATCGTGTTTCATTTTATCGAGACTTGGTGAGTGATGCTTCCATCTCCATAGCGTAACACCGTGGCATCTCGCAGATATCTTCTGTCGTCATGCCGTAGAAACATGTCAAGTTCGAACTCACTTGAGTCGCAATTATGAATCAGGAAGTGTTGAATGAAGTTGTGATTCAAATGCCAACTCATCCTTATCTAGTTATATGAGTCATTGTTAGTTTTTCCTGCTTTTAGCTCTTAGTTAGCGACGCATGAGTTGTTGCAACATTTCGTTTCTCGCTAGTCTTTGTTTACTTTGTAGAGGGCTATAAATAACCTTAGAGCATATATATTAACAAGCTTCGGAGTTCCTCTCTACATATATTGCATAGTTTTTTCTCTTTCTTGTTCTCTGCTTCGGTTCCAACAACTCTATCATATGCCTTACTCATATCAATTTTAAGTGTCGATACAACCTTCGCCCGCCTCCTCCGAGATTACGCTGCTAATGTTGGCCTGCTTTCGAAGCTTCAGCACATGCACTAATTAACCTTCCTTTAATGAACACACTTTTAGATTGATCTAATACTCTTCCCAACACTTTGCTAAGCTATATTACTAGTACTCTTAGCAACAATTTTCATATGAATCGCAGCACATGTTGATCGGTCCGAACTCAGATACTATCGAGCCTCCATTGTTAAATTTTGAGAACCTCCTCGTACCGATCCCCGATCTCGCCAAGCATTGAAAAATTCGCATTGAACCCGTCGGTCCTAGGGCTTTGGAGGATGCATTTCTAACATCAGTGCCTTTTAACTTTCTTTGTGTAAAGTTATGCGAATATCGAAAACGAAGAAAAGAAATCCGCAGAGAGGATCTTTAATTTATATGACTAACTATTTCATTTACAAGCTAATGAATGAGAGTTATTTATAGAATGCGAAAGTAAATCTAACAAACTAACAGATATGTAACTAACAAGCTAACAAACTATTGAATGAATACTCCTAACAACTTTAATGCGCATTTAGATACGCTTTATCTTCTCACGTCCTCAAATATTTTCTGTCATGAGACCTTGACCATATCATTTCGCTTTCGCACCAGTCAATCTCACGAACCATCCGCATCCGCACTGCACCATCCGCACACCAATCTTAGTCTTTCGCATAGTGATGATGATATCTATCATCCCAAGCTGATATAAGAAATTGAAACCGAGGACCGGCTAATGCTTTCAAGCAATCAATAGCTCGCAATGAGTAGATACATGTAGTGGAACCGAAGGCCTTTAGAGAATTGATCACGAACAAGTGACAATCAATATCCAAGTGTTTTGTGCGTCTATGAAAACCACGATTTTTGTAATATGTATAAGCCTGAAGTTGTCACAATAGAGAGGATAGGTACCGAGCGAAATATTAAATTAGACAAAGATAGTTGATCCAAATGAGCTCGCTGTAGCACTAAGAACGATACTGCTCTCGGTGAAGAAACCAGACGTGGTTTGCTTTGCAGCGCCTGAAAACCAGCAACCACTAGAAAAACACAAAAACGTCGAGGACCTCCGTGTGTCCACATGTTCCCAAGTCCGCATCACTATAAGCGATGATGGATAAATTTGATCGATGGGATAAAATAAGCCAAGAAGGACACCCTTTCAAGTACTTAAGCACCATGAATTGCGCGCTTCGTTGAGTGTACCACGGAACTTACTAACAATGATCTTAGTCGTTATCATGATAAGTATATCGGTCTAGTAAAATTAAGATATAAAGCTTCCCAACAATTTCCTATAAGAGTGCGGAGCATCAATAGGATCGAGTCTAGACAGTCGAACTGCATACCTTGTGGAAAAGGTGTTATCACTTGATCGACATCTAAGAAGACGTAGATTCGAAGATCGATATATTTTCCGATCTGACCGAACTCGATTCCTACCTAACGAGCGATTTCCATACCCAAAAATATCTTGCTAATCCAAGATCTTTAATTGTAAATCCGCATCAAATAAGACTGATCATTGCAACCAATGAGCATTTGCTTGTAATGAGAATATCGCTCTACATATACTAAACGAGATAAAGATAAACATGTCCCTTCGGAAAAGACAGGTGGTCATGTGAAGATTGTTTGAAACCAAACTTGAAAAGATGGTTACAAAATTCAGACATTTCATTCTCGGATGCTTGTTTAAGTCGATAGACTTTTCACCAACTTGCGACTTGTCGGTTTGCTTTGTCTGATCCCGTGGAGGGACATATAAATCTATCATGCAAAAACCATGTACAGAGGCAGTTGTTCACTCAACTTGATGTATAGCCACTAGTTCGTGGTTGCCATTGCAATTAAAAACCGAAGCTGTTACTCTGCTTTGCCACAGGGAGAATACCTCGTAGTCCCCCAGTCCATTTTGATTATAACCTTTCGTACTATCGTGCTTTGAAAGCGCTCACCAGAGCCATCGGCATTCATCTTCACTTTATATACCCATTCTGACTGCATGGGCTTCTGTTGGGTGAAGCCGCTTAAGATCCATGTATTATTTTCCTTAGTTGTAATCTCCTTTATCCATAGCTTTTCTCCATTCAAGGATAAGTACCAACTTGGTAGGGGGGCTCATGAAGATTTGTAATGTTGATGAGAAATGCAGGTGTAATGGGGAGACATACATGAGAAATCTAATATGGAAAAGTATGAGGAAGTAGTGTTCTGAGCAGAGCTTATCCGAGAGGAAGAGCATCATGCTCCCAATATAACTCGACATCCAAGTCTGGAGGTTTTGTTGTCTCGTAAGCTTTTCGAGCGACATCATCGTGAGTTGATCATTTGGGACATATACTGGATCTTCGTGAATCAGTTAATGAGGTATCAATGAATTTTCTATAATCAATCAATCATACCATTAATATCGATTGTGAAGATGAGACTTGAGGAGGATAGGATTGAAAGGGATAAGTTGTATGCACAAATTTCACATCTCGTGATACAATCACCGTGAATTATTCAAGTCGTATAATAAGAATCCTTTGATTCACAAGATACCCCAAAAAAGATTTCAAACATCGACTATCAAACTTTGATTTATGTGGCAAAGTATTCCATCGCATAAGCAGAACACCCAAATGGATGTATATATCAATAGATGGTGATTACATAGAATAGAGTAAGGACATTTCCTATACGTACTAGGCATCTGATTCACATGACCATGTGCGTTATGAAAAATATGACCAAACCTGTTTTTGGCAATTTCTCAAACATTAGAGTTTGCTATCGAAGCAATCCGTGTTCTCTCAACAATTCCATTTGTTGAGGAGAATGATATACATCTCAATTACAATACATTCGAGCAAACAAAACTACAACTTTATTTAGAATGAGTCCATTATCTGCTTGAACTTGTTTAATATCCCTTCCAAATTGTCTTTTAATCATCACAATGTATTGTTTAAGCACTAGAGAACACATTCATTTCCGATATGTCCATTCTTCGACTATAACTTCAACCAAAGTAAGCGTAGAATCTAACATATCTATTGCTTTTCAATTATATAGCCCCATACATCTATATGCACAAGTTCAAATAAACTTGAAGTTCTTCTATGTAATATAGGAAAGAAGACGTGAATGTTTAGATCGAGCACATACCCACAATCTTTCAAAGATTTGTCATTTCACGTGTCATCTTATCTTTTATTTCGTATATATGCTCCATGACACCTGCGAGATGGATGCCCTAACATCTCATGCCAATCCTTTATGCTTGGTGAAGATTTTGATGTGTTATTGAGAACACTCCTTTCCAACCACATATAGATTTCCCCGAGGTTTCCCATTCCATGATGTGATTTGATCACGCTTTTGTATAACACGATGAGTGTTAGAAATAAACACCGAGCCGAGCTATCTTTAGCTAGTTATGCTAAAGATATCAGTTATGTGTAAAATCAAAGTAGAGCACATTTTTGTTAGTTCTTCAGGAATATCAATGCGTACCTAGTAGATCACTCTTTTGTAGATCCATCCGTAAATGTATGTCTTGTGGTCTGCAAGTCGATAGTATCCTTCCATCAAACTCGGATTGCAGATCATATGTACTAGCTCTTGAATCAATGATCCATTGCTTCTTCTATTCACTCCCAAGTATCGAAAGCATAATGTCCATTAAACTCCTCTAGTATTTTCTTTCTTTGTGAAACATGTTTGCATCATAAGTTTTCGCATGCATTCATTTCCTTTGTTAAATCACTTCCAAGACATTTCGCAGAACTCACTTGAATCATCCTTCCAATTTCGAACTAGATTCGGATATCACACAGATTTTCCTCCCTTGCTTGCTTCAAATGATGTATCGCAAAATTAACTCATCTTTCCTCTGTCTCTTTAAGTTTCTATACATAGTTAAAATCCATGAAGTTTAAAGCACTCTCTTCTTCATGTCCATTTCTGTCGCGGGAACAATATAGACTTTGCCTCTTCTTCCTTCGTCTACTCCCTTGAAGTTATATTGTTTTCATAGAAATTCGCTTTGCATTTAGTCGTTGTCCAACATTCACGGCTAGTCAACCACATCAGATAGACGATCGTGTAAGCTTTTGATCTTCTACTTGCAAGACATAGAGTATGCTCGATCAGTGGCAAAGTATCCGATAGCACGATTTGAGCATGTTCATAGCTATCATTAAGACCGTTAAGAACCGACATAATCTGATTTTCTCTTCCCAACAGCTACGAGCTCCACACTGCAATTTAGAGGCGGCAATATCATATCCGCATTCGTTCACATAGCAAGCAAGCTTATTAAAATACATCAAAACACTTTGATTCCTGTGTATAACCTCTCAATTTCGATCGTAGGTCTTGCTATTTTGGTCGTTGCTCTCCCAAATCTTTGATTTAGAGCATCCCAAAGCTTTTAGTTGAATCAATAGCATGGCATCTACTAATCCTCGAAATTGAATTGATAATCGAGGATATCATATAATCCGTATAACCCATGCCTTATAATCGGTGATGTAATGTGGGGTTTGGGTAAGCTACCATCAAGCAATTCAACTTCTTTGGCTCTAAGGCTCTTTTACCGATTTGCTCCAATTTTAAAGTTTACCATTGTTGGGTAGATACAAGGCTGCATACCGGATGATCGCATTATGTAATTGTAGAACTTCATTGATTTGACATTGTTGAGTCGTCATATTCGGATTCAGTTGCTCTTCATTATTTTCAATGTTGTCTCCTCAGATTCTTCATGTATAGCATCCGATTTCACCTCTTCTTCCAAGAGTGTTCCACCTAACACGCGATTCCTTGCCATGATCAGATATCAACATAATGGCTCGATACCATGTAGAGTTATGCAGAATATGCAATGAAGAAGAACAGAGAGAGGATCTTTATATGACTAACTTCACTCCGTGTTTACAAGCTAATGAATGAGAGTTATTTATAGAATCGTAAAGTAAATCTAACAAACTAACAGGATATGTAACTACGCTAACAAACTATTCGAGAATAACTATTCCTAACAACTTTATTAACTGCATTTGCATGCTTTATCTTCACGTCCTCAAATATCTTCGTGCATGAGAGACACCAGACCATATATCATTCGCTTGCCTCTTGCATCCATCAATCTCACGAAACCATCCGGATCCAGCCTTTGTATCCATCCAGCCCAATCTCATCACTTTGCCTCGAAAGGTCTATTCAACATTCCAAGTCCTCTTCTCAAATTCGCTGTGGTAGTCGAAGTTCATAGAAAGCACTTGTATTTCCCAATCCACGGCATTCCAAATCGACAACTATAATGCTAGGCGGGTGCAAGTGCATTCCAAGATTGAGGCAACTCATAATGCTTGGCGAGGCCAAGGCTACCTCGCTGTGATAAAATTGACTTCCTCACAGCTCTAACAATTATGGATACTTAGACTTTGGTCTTGCAAGCGCTCAGCACTTCCCACCACTATTGCTCTCTTTTATTTCGTTTGTCATCGTTTCATGCTTCTCCCTCCTAGCCCACCTAGCACTCATCCGAATCATTATTACCCGCCTTCTTTTCCATCATCCTGCTTTCCTTTAATTTTAGATTTCACGCAACCCTTTTGCTTTTATTCAGTTTCCAAAACCGCGTCTTTTGATTTCCCTTGTTCAATATGTCCCCTTGTTTGATCCGGGTCAGCAAGAGTGGAAATCTTATTTTAACTTTTCCTAAAGATCTATTTTAAATGTTTAATTCATTATACATTGATTATATTCCTAATGCACCATATAATTAATTGCAACATATAAGTGTTTACTTGTGTTTACTCGCTTAATTCCTAGATATCGATCAATTCGGACTCAAGGATTAATCTTCGAATGATCCGGATGCTATCTCAATAATGAGTTAGAGCAATCTATGAAGAATTCGATAATTTGCCTCCTATTTACTTCAATGAAATTTTCAAAATCTCAAACAATAATAGGATTAATTTTTATTTTCTCTACCTTTTGTATTATATGCATTTATAGAATCCTATTTAGATAGGTTCCTTGCATAAAGTCACGAGATCTAGGTTTTCACGATGGTCGGATGAAGAACTCATCTTAATGTGATTCATCAATACGCCAAGACGCATAAGCATACACAGTAACCATGTCAAGTCATTACTCTATCGCGCCTACCTCTACAATTCATCAAGTTGTTTTAGCTGTTGTTTGGTACTGAATGCGGCTCGATTCTTGGTATTGTTTTGTCATGTGTTTCATTAGTTTATCACATTTATGCCGTTAGTTCAATTATTATTTATCGTTCGGACTTACTTGTTCGTTTCAATGTTTTGCAGTAAAATCGGCATTAAATAGGATGAAATCTATCTACCAAGGATCGTATAATGAAGAGCATCGCGATAGGGTTCATAAAAGCGGATCCTATTTGAGTTCTGGACGAAGGAGTAACAAACGCATTTGTCAGCGCGCACGACCCCGCGATACGTCGAGCATCCGCGCACGCGCACGCCATGGCGCGCAGCGCCTCCGTCGCGCGCTGCGAGCCGCTGCTCGGCCTTGTTCCCAATTTCCCTCGCGGCTCAGTGAGCGCCCGGCTCGCACCCGCGCACCTCCGCCGCCACGCCTCGCCGCGCGCCCCACCCGCAGCGCCTCGCCTGTAGCGCCTCGGCTCACCCAGCGATCTGAGCAGGCTCACTCGGCCGCGTTCCCGATTTTACTCATGGCCGGGTGGCCCTCGCTCCTCTGCCTCGCTTCGCCCGCGCCTCGCGCTCCCGCGCCACGCCTCGCCCTCCTACAGCGCGTTCTTTTCCAGCCGGCTCGGTTGCCTTCCTATATATAGCTATTTTAGGTTATTTTCGAGTCCGAACTTTTCGTATTTTACATTTTTCTACGGTTTGCCGTGAACTTGTTCTTCAATTTTCTTCAATTAGGACTTTGATTCAGATTACGTAATCGGTATTCATTTACTTTAACTGTGATTCACAAATCTTGGTACTATCACATGATATTTGGGATTCGGATTGGATAATTTAATCGTTATTTGTTCCGTTGATCTTGTTGATTCATTTTAGCGTTGATTCTATATTTTGTGGAATTGTTGGTTGCTTGCCGTTCTTGTTTCCGGCTTTAATAATCTGAATTCTATGGAAGTGGTGTTGAACTTTAATTTCATGATTAATCGTTCTTTGTTGAATTTCATCGTTTCTTGTTTGGAGATCTGAGTTAATTGCTTTCGATTTGTTTACATTTTACGTGTTTAGTAGTTAATCATCTAGGGTTTGACAACCTCTAGTTTAGATCTTTTGCTTTAAATAGTTTAGCGGGATTGACAACCACAGCTTAGGTTCTTTGTTTAATTCGTGTTTGATTCTCGTATGTTTCAAAAACCCGTATTGGTGTTAGGTGTTTGGATTTAATCTTTTTACGAGCAACATGAACATTAGGCCTGTTAAGTTTTCCTTGAGAGGCGACTAGGTTAGCTTTCCCTACTATAACACCTATGATTGCGAGGAGTCAATTAAGTATACTTTTGATTGAACAAATTTTGGCGCCGTTAAGAAACTTTAGGCTTATTGTTTGTGTTGATTGTTTTCCGTGTTTCTTTCGTTTTTATTTTGTTATTCTCAGGTTGCGTGTGATCTTTTCTTGTTTGAGTGTTTTGTATGCTAGGTCGCCTTGATCAAATGAACCGCTTGCTACCCGTTGGACACGTTCGAAGAACTAAAGGCTTTTCCCGAGCGGAGGAGTTTATTACCATACGAGAGGTGGCGGATCGGGCGGTTTATCAGGATCAACCGGTTGTTGAAGATCTCGTTGAGAGAGATGGGTGAGAATGCACGTGCTGCGTGATTTTTATAGGCGGTGATTGGGGCACTCGTCCCCAGTGTTCTTGGACCGGCGGCCGAGATTATGAGTTGAAACGAACCATTTCTCACTCATGCCTACTTTCCATAGGCTTGCTAGTGAGGATGCTTTGGGTTTTATAAGAGTTTGCTCGGTTTGCAGTCCTTCCCGGCTGGAGGACTAAATGAAGTCAGTTGAAGATACGGTGTTTCCGTACACCTGAAAGATAGAGCAAAGTCTTGGTTTCTGGCTCTCACCAACTCTCTGAGGCTGGCCGTGGTCGGCAAGTTCATGACAGTATTACCGAGCAAGAAGAGTGAGAGTTGAGGTCACGGATCATGACTTTAATCAGACGGTGACGAGCCATTCCATGAAGCTTGGGAGCAGTTCGGGGACTTGTTGCAAAGTGTCCTCATCATGCCTTGCCCGACGAAATTTTATCAATTCTTCTATGATGGATTGACTCGAGTTTCAATACATGGTGGACAACGGCGGAGGAGACATCGGTTCAGGGGCCGATGGATATCGTCGACATTTTTGAAACATATTACTTCTGTGATCCGGTCGAGGTGGGAGAGCAAAGCTCATGCGTGTAGACTTCACATTGGTAAACAAGTGGCTGAGTTGATGAGGAAGTACAGTGAAGTGGCTTGATCAGCGAAACCGGCAGGAGTTCTTGAGCCTTGTAGATTTGCAATGAAACCCGGGCATAACGTTGATCGTGCCCTAAGATGGGGGCCGACTCTTGAGGCGAGCGGCTATGCATGCAAGGATTCAACCCGGCCACGTTGATGTCTAATCGACCTTGTTTGGCTGGGGTGGAGGAATCGACCTAACGTGGGATGGAGAAATCGAGTCGAGGCAAAGTTCTAATCAGGCGCCCATTCGAGAAGACCTCGGCCCGCAGCAATTTCAGCGATGACGCAATACAACGGCCCGCATGGCCGAGTTCGCGTCAATGATACCCGGCGACAGCGATATCGGAGAGCCTCGCCGCCACCTCGGGACCGGACATTTGAGGATCCGATGGCCCAAAGAATGGATACTTTGCCCAAAGGATGGATGCCCAAAATCACAAACAAGCGTTTGGAGGCGCGAATGGGCGGTTGCGGCCTGCTTGAGCGAGCTCTGCGGCAAGAGCGGTGGGGAAGCTCCAGCGACCCGTCAAGCCAGCGATTCTGATTTTGAGGTGGTGTGTGATTGAGAATGAGGTGGGGAGAAATCCGATAAGCGCTGAATTCTCAAGATGTAGTAAGAAGGATGCGAGTCCGGCTTGCATAAAATGACAAAGCACTCTCCGATACCTTTCCCTTGAGTAAGAAATGAGAAACAAGATCAGCGGTTTAACGAGTTCTACAAACTCTGTCCAGGTGAATGTCAATTTGCCTCTTTTGGGCGTAATCGAAATGTGCCGACCTCGTCAAATTTTTCAGGCTGGCTTCAAAGAAAAGGAAGTTTGGAGAATATGAGGAAGGTCGTGGTCTCAGGGCGGCCAATTCCGTCCTATGACATCGATTACCTCCAAACTACTGGGACCCGGTAGTTTATAATTAAAATTGCTCTAGGTAATAGTAAGGAGGCTTGGCATGCTTGATTTGGGGTAGGATAAATTTGATACTTATCGATTTTTAAACAATTAGAATTAAGCGAACAAACCAACTGCGTGTCTGCAACTAGCGATAGGTCCGTCGGATATCCGAAGGGTATTGAGGATATTTTAGTTAAGGTAGGTGGGTTGATAGTTCGCATTGATTTTGTTGTGTTAGAAATTGGTGAGGTTAGAGAGATGGAAAGGAGCGCACTTTGTTGGGAGGCCATTCATGGCCCAACCAATACACTAATGTCGATGTTAAGGTGGCACTTTAAAAATAGCGTGCTTGGTGAAAGCGGTGTCTTTTTTGACAGGGACGGTGTGATGTTTCCTACATTAATTGATTGATGATTGTGCTTTCGTTGATGCTATTGATCCCTTGGCGAGAAATGTGTTGGGAACATAGCCTCGAGGAAGTTTTTGCGAGGATCGGTGACGGAAGAGTGGGCAAGTGAAGTTGCTAGTATGCTGAAGCCCTCTAGAAATGAAGAGCTGCGGCACTTGAGTATGTCTTCTGGAGGAAATGAAAAGCGGTAATAATCCTAAAGGCTTCGATGTTGAAGAAGCATTTCGGTTACGAAGAGGAATAAGGCATTTGGGTGGAATCTTACCGACATTAGGGGATCGGTCGGCAACATGTATGCATCGCATCACGCTTGAGATGGGTTAAACCGATGATTGATGCCCGAGAGAACGAACCGATCCTCGGTGAAGTGGTGAAGAAGGAGGTTTGAAACTCGATGGAGGGGCTAATCTATCCTATCTCACGACGAGTGGGTTAGCCGGTACATGTGGTGCCAAGAAGGAGTATCACGGTGGTGGAAGCGAGAAAGGGAGATGGTACACTACAAGGGCTACTACGAGGTGGCGTATGTGCATCGACTACATGAAGTTGAATGCCGCGGAAAAAGGACCATTTCATCTAAACATAGATCAAATGCTTGATAGATTAGTTTGGACATGAATATTTACATTTTCTTGATGGATTATCGGCTATTATCAGGTTGCAATTGCTCGAGAGGATCAAGCAGAGGCGGCGTTTACAAGTCCCTTTGGGACGTATGCTTCTCGGAGGATGCGCTTTTGCTGTCTGATGCAGGGCACCTTTATTGATGCATGATGTCAATCTTCTCGAGAGATGATTGGAGATTTCCTCGAGGTATTCATGGATGACTTTCGATTTCGGATCTTCTTTTCATGATTGCCCTAGATAAGATTGATCGTGTGTTAAAGCGTTGTGTGGAAGCGATCTCGCTCTTAGTTGAAAGAGTCATTTATGGTTAGAGTGGGATTGTATTGGGACATATTGTGTCTAAGAATGGGATTGAGGTTGACAAGGCTAAGGTGGATGTAGTGAGAAATTACCTCCAGATTGATAAAGGGATTAGGGTTTTAGGACATGCGGGTTTTACAGTAGGTTTATTAAAGACTTTTCTAAGATTAGCTGACCTTTATGTCATCTTCTGCCAGATGTTCTTTTCAAGTTTGATGATGAAAATGTTTGCATGCTTTCGATTTACTTGGGAGAAATTGACTCACTTGCTGTTGTTGTTGCCCCAAATTGGTGGCTACCTTTGATAATATGTGATGCTAGCAATTGTGGTTTGTGGGAGGCTGTATTAGGTCGGCGTGTGGATAAATGTTACGTGTGATTTATTACGTAAAGCTTCTTTAAGTTACGCTCAAATGAATTACACTCTTGAAAAGAGCTTTTCTTTATTATCTTTGCTTTGGATAAGTTTAGTGCTTATATCATTGGTTCTAAGGTAATTGTTCACGATGATCATCTTTGCTTTAAGATATCTGTTGACTAAATCTCGGTAAACCTAGATTAATTAGTTGGGTCCTTACTGCAAAATTTGATCTAGAAATTATAGATAGGAAGGGTAGTGACAATGGTGTAGTGACCATTTATCTGTCTTGAGTCCTTTTGTTTTACACCTAGAGAGTCTTCTTGAGTCTTATCCTTTTGAGCATGCTTTGAAATCAATTCATCGCTTGGTATCTTGATATGTTAATTACTTGGTTTGTGGGCTCCTTGAGACTGATTTAACTTCGAAGGAAAGAAATTTTTTAGTGTATCGGAATTACTTTTGGGATGATCCATACCTTTTCAAACTCGGGAAGACGAGGTGGTTAGAAGATGCATCACGATGAGGAGCAAGTCGAGTCCTTAAGTTGTGTCGAAGGCCCTGCGGAGACATTTTGGTGGGCGGCGACTTTCAGAGTCTTTGCGAGTGGTCTCTTGGCCGACTCTTTTGAGGCGCCCACTCCTTCTACCTTTCATGTGGCCGGATGCCAGCGAGGTTGGAATGTAGGGAGGAGAAATGAGATGCCCACGAACAATATCACGGTAGTTGAAATTTTCGGCGTTTGGGGTATTGATTTCATGGGGCCTTTCTAGTCTAATGGTTTTGAATATATCTTGCTTGCATGAATTATGTGTCCAAGTGGGTAGAAGCAATTCCCACGAGCGAGGACTAGTGTTGTCTTGAAGTTTGTGCGGAGAACATT
This sequence comes from Salvia rosmarinus, assembly GCA_036937905.1. Taxonomy (NCBI): domain Eukaryota; kingdom Viridiplantae; phylum Streptophyta; class Magnoliopsida; order Lamiales; family Lamiaceae; genus Salvia; species Salvia rosmarinus. The sequence goes on along the minus strand of CM072814.1, from coordinate 45,856,458 downwards.
CTCTGCGGTTTAGGTTTCCCAAGGCGATCATAAGTGATGGGGGACATTTTGTAATAAGATGTTAGCTCATGGAGAAGAATGGCATCACCCACAAGGTTTCCACGCCATATCATCCAGACTTGAGACGGTGAGACAAGCAACAAGCAAATCAAGGGGTTCTTGAGAAGGCGGTCCAACCATCCGGGAAGGGTCGATGAAGGTGAATCTGGCTTTGGGCATACCGGGCGCTTTGAAGCATTTTGGGGATGAGTCCTATCGGCTTGTATATGGAAAAGCATGCCATCTACCCGTTGAGATCGAGCACGAGCATTACAGGCGATTAAAACCATGAATCTTGACAGGCGAGCAAGGGAGGCTCTCGAGATCCCGAACTTCGAAGAACTTGGAGATGACAGCGTGAAACGCCATTTGAGACAAATTCAAGAGGATTCATGATCGAATAGTCGAAAAAGTTAAGCCAAGGAATGAAGGTGCTTTATTATTCGGTCTCGTGACTTTCGACTCAACTCAGTGGGTAGCCCTTTTCGTTGAGGATGTGTTTTTCCCATGGAGCGGTTTCTTCGTGACCCAAAACAACGGATCATTCTGCGGAGCAGTCGTGAGTCAAGCCGTACTTTGATCGTGAGTCGGAAGAAGTGGAGGCGTTACGCTTTCGTTCGGTCCCAATATCTTTGACGGATTATGTCGGACTCCGGCGTTAAGCGAGTACTCGAGGGAGTTTACCCGCAGTTTTCTTTGTTTTCTTTCTTTTCTTTTATCCTTTGATTTATCGGTTTTGTTATCACGATCTTTCTCTCTCTATTTATGCATTTTATAGTGGAGACGGTGCTTAAAAGATGTATATGGGCACAGTGGCTCAATCTGAACCAGCGTTTAGAAGGAATAAAGAATCTCTGATCCGGTAGGCTCAATCTGACGGCGTTTAGAAAGAATCGAGAACTTCATTCTCATTAGCGCTAATAATGAACCGGCGTTCAAAATTTGGGCGATGCTTTTGCATCCGGCGTTCGTGTGAGCCGGCGTTCGTAAAATAGGCGAGAATGAAATTGCGACAGCTCGTACCGGCCGGTGCTCGACAACGAGAAGAGGGCCCTCCAAGCAGGCGTTGAAACCTGGCGGCGATCGGCAATAAAAAAAAAAAAAAAATGAAAAATAGGTGAGCCGGCTCGGTGAACCGGTCTTCGTGAGAAATTTGTCCCTATTTTCGTTCAACTACGATTTGAATTCGTGCCGCATCTCCATGCCACCTCGTTCGATGCTGCGGCTGGTTTCTCCTCGCCGTCCTCGCGGCCGGCGTTCAGCACAAACCAGCACCTCGCCGCCGTGCCACGCGCCGCAGGCTCGGCCAGCGGCGTTCACCCAACCGGCGTTCGCCCCGACCGTACGCGTTCCCGTCACCTGCTTCGGTGGCGTTCGCCGGCGGCCAAGCCTCGTTTAGTAGCGCCCGTTCTCTTCGCCCGCCTCCACGGGCGTGCGCGCCGTCCTCTCGCGACCCGCTCGCTCATCGCGCACCTGGCGCGTTCACTTCGACTCCGGCTCATTTCTCCCTACGGCCGGCACCGGCGCTCACTTTGCCGGCCGCTCGCGCGTTCCAGCGCCTTCGCACGGCCATCCGTCTCTTGATGGCGCTCATTCGAGTGCGGCTCACGCCGAGCTTCGCCCCTCTCGCGCCCTCTCTCGGCGTCGCCCCCCACCCTCGCCCCTGGCCACGCCTCTCCGGCGAGCCTGCTCCTTGCGCCCGTAGCCCTCTGCCACCAGCTGCTGCTAGCTCAGAGCTCCTTCCGGGCATTTCCGAAGCATGGTTCGCTAAAAAGCCTCTCGCCTCTTTGGCAAGCGGAGCTTGGCCAACCTTGAAGAGTGCCCGGGAGATGGGGAAGGTATATTTTCTCGTTATTCGTTGAAAGATCTCAGTCACCCGTTCATTTGATTGGAATATTTTAGCTTCATTGGGTGTTGATGGATGCGTTAAAGATATTTGAAATTGTAGAGATGCCTTGGTTTGGCAACTAGGGAACCGAAGATGGTTTAAGCCTTTGCAGGAATTTTGTGTATCACTCGAGACCGATTGAAGATTTAAGTGCGTGCAATCGGTTGGGGAGAATAGATTTTCCGTTACACCTAAGGTTCTGGCATTGAGGTTTGGGTTTTCATAGTAGTGGTTTTTGATGTACCAAGTTTCCCTATGGGACATGGAAAATTTTAGCGGTTTGTGAATTGGTCATCAGCACTTCCTAGTGCCTTTATTCGAGGACCTGCTTTGGTTATCGCTCATAAGTTCTAGCATTCAACCTAACGGGGAAAGAGCAAGCCGATAAAGTGAGTCTTTATAGAGCTTTTCTTCTTGTGGTGTCTTTGTGTAATAAGAAGATGCAATGCGGCGCGTTCTTATGGCGGCGATTTGAGTATAGCGGAACCATAAGGCGAAACTCTCTGAGCCAATACCCTTTATACTTGCGAAATACTTTGTGGGGTGACTAGAGATGATATACCTTTTTGGGCTCCATGTTATTGAGCATCTCATCACTTTCGATGATTTTGGTTGATTCTTCGGGATTCTTCGCTTATGAAAACACTGCGTCTTGTTCAGTATATCATTCAATGCGAGCCGACCATCCGGGTCTATTGTCGGGACAACTACCACTATGGATGAATTCCCGATGATCGAGCCATAGAAGAAACCAGCGGCGCCCAATGTCACGCCTCGCGCACTTCCCTACTCCGTGGTCCCAGCGGCTTTCGGTGGTCTTAGGGCTCATTTGATTCGGTTTGGCGGTTTCAGCAGGCCACTTCACGGCGATTGGGGACTTTAGCTCTGCGAATCGAAACTTTCGAGTATCGGCGGCGGATGGGTCGACAATTCCGCGAGTTGACCAATCTTGACCCGGGGTTTGGAGAGTTCGGTACTAAGGTATATCGGTGTCTTGGCGCTCAAAATCTCCAGCTCAGCGCCTCAGGTCAATCTTCACGCGGCGTTTGGGGATTTCCGTCAAGATGTTTACAGCGTCTGACACCCATGGCGACATTTGGTGACCTTCAAGCCCGATGGACGCGCAGGTCTATCCCAACCTCTCTCGCCACCACCACGCGGACCAACGGTGAAGCTTCAACATTTGGAGTATCTATATATTTCCTTATTTCTTTTGCTCACCAATCCTTTTCGGTGGTTCGTTGTTTTCCTTTTGTGGTGTGTTTGTTTTTTGCTTTTACTTAAGTGCTTCTTCGGGAGGTATCCTTGGAACTCGATGTCCTTGGACCTCCTTTTCTCTCATTTGTTATCGGGAAGTCTCGTTATCTTTGGCTTTATTTTGTTGTTCATGTTTTGAGCTCTGAGGACAGTGCTTTCGTCTATGTGGGAGGGAGTTGTTGATGATATGTAGTATATGTTGTGCTCGGGATATGTGATTGACCCATAGTCTATCTTACTTTTGTTTCTTGAGCTCGAGTTTTGTCTATCTGAATAAGTTAGGATTGTGATTTGTGCACGAACTTTGTGTGTGATTGGTCGAACCTTGATGTGTTCCCGTTTATCTTGTTACGTTTTGAAGAGATGTGAATTGGCGAGGGTTGTGAAATTGATCTTAAATCAAGGGTTATTGATGTGATTTGTCGACTAATGTTAAGGGAGTGTTAACAATGTAGTTACCTATATACTTGTTTCTTTATAAATAAATAAATAAAAAAAAACTATATTTTATGTGAGATTGTTGAAATGGAGGATGGGATTACGCCTCTTTCGTAAATTGAGAAATGGGCATGGGAAACCACGATAGGAGACTCGAGTTCATCGAGAATTCACCTTTACGACCATTGTTCAAAATACATTAAGACTTTCCATGTTTATTGTTGAGATTATATAAATGGAGATGGAATTCTGCCCTCTTTCGTAAATTGAGAAATGGGCATAGAAACTACGATAGGAGACTGAGTTTATCGAGACTTCACCTTTCGAACATTGTTCCAATCTTATATTCTTTGTTGAAAAACTTGTTGCTAAAGGTAACCATTTAGTTAATTCACCAGCGGAGAGTTGGATACGAGCAAAAATGATCTATATTATTTGACTTTCTCCACAATCTTAGATTTGTTTACATTAACGATTACGTATTCATCATGTTGGAATTTCAAATAGAGGTTTGATTGATTGGATTAAGAGTTAAAGTTGCATGGTTATTTTTCTCTTGTTATTATAGACTTTGCTTGAGGACAATAAATGGATAAGTGTGGGGAGTTGTTTGGTATGAATCATCTTTGATTCTTGGTATCGTTTGCATGTTGTCTTCATTAGTTTATCACATTTATACCGTTAGTTCAATGTTATTTATCGTTTCGGACTTACTTGGTTCGTTTCGATGTTTTGCGGAAAATCGGCATTAAATAGGATGAAATCTATCTACGAGGATCAGGTATAATGAAGAGCATCGCGATAGGAGTTCATAAGCGAAGATGATCCTATTTGGTTCGGACGAAGGAGAGCGAAACAGGTGAAGTCGGGCACGACCGGTAACATGGCGGCTTCAGCGCGCCACGCCGCCATGCGCCGCGCCACGCGCCCGCCTGCGCCCGGCGCCCAGCGCCCTCCGTCAGCGCGCGAGCGCCGGCTCCTCGAAGCGCGTTCCCAATTTCCAGCGCTTCGGGTGAACGCCCGGCTCATCCAGCCCCGCCCGTAGCGCCGCCCGCGCCTCGCCAGCTCACCAGCGATCTGACGCCCGGCTCACTCGGCCAGCGTTCCCAATTTTACTCGCTGGCTCGGAGTGGCGCTACGCTTCCCTCACTCGCTCCGCCCGCGCGCCTCGCCTTTCGCCTGCGCCTCCTTTCGCCGCGCACCTGCTCGCCCGTAGCCGCCTCGCCCTTTTCTCGCCGCACACCCAGCGAAGCCTCGCCCTCTGGCCGTTCTTTTCCAACCGTAGCTCGGTTGCCTTCACTATATATAGCTATTTTAGGTTATTTTCGGTCCGAACTTTACGTATTTTCTGTTTCTCGGATTGCGCCGTGAACATTTTTGTTTTTAATTTTCTTGATTGAGACTTTGATTCACGTTACGTAATCGGTATTCATTACTTTACTTGTGATTCTGAATTCTTGGTACTATCATGATATTTGGATTCGGTTGGAAGTAATTATCGTTCCATTGATCTTGTTCGATTCGTTTCGCGTTGATTCTATATTTTGTGGAATTGTTGGTTGCTTGCTTAGTTCTTGTTTTAAACTTTAATAATCAAGAATTCTATGCAAGTGGTGTTGAACTTTAATTTCATGATTAATCGTTCTTTGTTGAATTCATCGTTTCTTGTTTGGAGATCTGAGTTAATTGCTTTCGATTTGTTTACTGTTTCTATGTTTAGTAGTTAATCATCTAGGGTTTGACAACCTCTAGTTTAGATCTTTGCTTTAGTAGTTTAGCTCGGGATTGACAACCGGCTTAGGTTTCTTTGTTTAATTCTCGTGTTTTGATTCCTCGTATGTTTGAAACCCGTATTGGTGTTAGAGTGTTTAAGTTTAATCTTTTTACATGAGCAACATGAACATTAGGCCTGTTAAGTTTTCGGCGAGGCGACTAGGTTAGCTTTCCCTCTATAACACCTCGATACGATTGCGAGTCAATTAAGAGTATACTTTGATTGAGCAGTGTGATCCATTTTATATCTCAACTAGCAACCAACCATCTGATTTACGTGATCTTACACACCTTGTGATCTAACTTTGTATGAGATAATTGTAAACATATGAAATCAAGTAAACAATTCAAATATGATATTCTAATAGTGGTAGTAGAAACCTTCTATACAAAATTGTACCATCTTCTCGATGATTTATCTTGGATGTTTAATTATTTATATATTGATTATATTCTAGCATGCTTATATACTCCATCAATTCACGATTTCCTTCCTAGTTTCATTTTAGAGCGTCCCTAATTTCATTCCTATCTATTTGTAATTATCTTTCAACTTCTTTCCCTCAATAATATTATTTATTTAAACATTTACCAATCATGGCCCGACTATTCCTCTTTTTACTCTCAACAACCTATTTATTTATACATTTTACCACATGAGTCCTTCTTTAATTTAATATTACATTATTATAGGACCACCTCCACTCATAATACATTGATAATTTTATTAAAACCCGTGTCGAAGATTTCTAGGACTATATTTGGAGACAGATGTAGAGTAATTACAACACATAGGTGTTTACTCGTATTTTTCACGTGTAATGAATTTCTATGGATATCTTGTAAAATTTTGCCTCTGCTTTGTTCTATTTGATTTTCTAAAATCACAAAATGATAGGGTTAATTTCTAATTTTCTCTCCTTGTATTTTTAATTCATTCCTAGAATCCTATTTAGATATGATCACATGTACCCGTCTTTCTAAGCACCGGGTTTGCGTGGCCGTTTTTGAGAAAGGTGAAAGGTTGACTTTTGTTCGGTGATCTGTGAGTCATGAAACCTCGGCGTTGTGAAGAGTGTCTTATGGCGAATTCATAAACACTAAGTATGCGGGTTCGACCGAAGGTTTGGCACTCAGGAAGTTATCGAAAAACCGGACTTTTCATGCTTTTAAAAGCATATCTTGTTTATAGTCGTTGTGTAGGTATTTTATTTCGTGTCCATAGGTACCAAGTTTGCTAAATTTGGAGTCCGTTAAGTAAAGTTGCGTCGTCATTTGCGTTTTCGAAAAGGGCATTTGCGCTGACGGCTGAACCTGTTTTCACATATATAGGAAATTTGGGCCTTCATTTCCAACGTTCATTTTCTTGTCTCTCACGGGTTTACGGATGAGTAAAGCGACTCCAGTCTGTGCGGAAGTCTTTGGAGGAGTGGGGATCGGCCGGGAGGCTCGGCGGGCAATTTGCCTTCTTGCCGGCCACGCGTCGATCGACCCACTGGCAGCCCCGTTTTCTATTTTGTCCTTTTCTTGTTTTGATTCCGTCTTTTAGTAGATCGTATAGCATAGAACTCGGAGTTCTAAAGGGACGGCGAAAGCGAGGAGGCAGCAGATTTAGACACCTTGTGATCATCTTGGCCGCCAGATTAAGTGGTTAATGGGCCACCAGCTGGCTCGGGTCCTTTAGGTTTTGAGTTAAGGCTATGCATTCCACTAAAGTACCGATTACATTTTTACATTTTCGCGTTTACGCATGTCGGGATGTTTTGTTCTTCTGAGTTTTCTAAAGGAAATGCGTGCGGGTTATCCATTTCAACGTAGTTTGTCATTCCATAAATTAGTTATGCATATTGCTTATGTTTCCATTTCATGCATCGATTTTGGATGGTTTATCTTAGATCGAGATAGGCATCGATTTTGAAGAAACACCATTCTTTAGATTTGAGTCGACTTGCATGCATGCATATTTTGAAAGTACCTATTATGGGTCTTATTGCCTGAATATATTTCCATACGTCGAGTTGATTGAAAACCGGAGGTGCCAAATATGGGTTGAAAGTCATAAACCTAGTTTTTCTCGATCTTACGTTTGGATCACGATGTTGCTTTGCTTTGTGGGATGTGACCCCCGTCTTGTTTACGGTACCTACCTGATCTGATCGGTGAAGTCATCGGATCGTAGATATCTCGATTGGCGTTTCGTCCTGAGGGTTGGGTTATATATGATTATTTTGAGTTATTTACTCGATATTTCAAAATAAAACATGTGCGCCGTAAAATGTTTTGGTGAAGTTATTCTTGTTCTACGATCGAGATGTGGTTCTATTGTGATTGTGCGGATCTCTCATTCGGTGGGTTGATATCTTGAGTATTGATCGTGAGGGATAGACCGAACACGTGTATAGTTACGAAGGGATGAACCAGGAGTCCACCGAAATGGTAATGAGGTGGTTATGAGTTCGGCGGAATTTGACCCTGAAGTCCACACGAGTTAGCCAGTTGGATACGTTCGGGGCATGGGGTTGGTGGATATGTTCGGGGCGAATGAATGAGATGTGATGAGGCTGGCGGGATACGTTCAGGGCAGTGGTTCTTTGATTATATGATGAACAACGGTAATAACGGATCGAGGTATCGAAAATGAAAAATCTATTTTGCTTACTTAGAAAGTGGATTCGTTTTAAAACCTTCTAAGGTAAGTGCTCTGGGCTCTGACATCATGATTCTTTTGATTTATGATAAAACCCAGTAGATGTAGTACTCGCTGAACTCTTTCAAATCTTTTCACGGATGGAGAAAATTTTGGGCAGGCGGCGAGGGCTGCGGGTTCTTCATGCTATCTTCGCGATGTTGTGTTATATCGTATTAGATGTTGATATATTCTTGTCCCTTGTTTTGCTTCGATTGGGAACAAGATTTGCTATTATGTTAATGTTGTGAGTCCGATATGAGCATACTATATGGTTGACGTCTAGTCAGCAGGTGTAATGCTATTTGCTTGTACATTACTTATTATAAACCAGATCATGTTCCATTGAGGTTATGGTATCGATATTATTACATTGGTGGATTGTCTGCCCCTCATAGGATATGTCTAGTTATAGAGGAGATGCTACTCGATTTCATGGTCACATCTTCTTATCGTGTATGTTATATGTATTCCCTTCTTCCCTTCTTAACCCCGTCCCTAACCACCCCGCATTCCTAGGGAATGGGGCATAGCACAGTATCGAGCAATGTTCTTGGCGTCTAATTTTCATAATTGTTTGATATCAAGCGTTGTTTGCTTTATATCTTGTATGTTCTTGAAATTAGTGTTTAGAACTTGTTCTAAACTTTTATCAGGTACAACTACTCAGCTCCCATTAGACACTCTAAAAGGGATGAGGTCTATTTTATTCTTTGATGCTTTATGTGGTTACGTGATGCTTGATATGATGCGGTTTCGTGTGTTTTTGCACAGTAGAGTTTACGTGATGTAAGCGTGATGTGGATGAGATATATGGTTGGATGGTGATGTGGATAAGTGGTTAATGAGATTAAAAGGGCTTGTGTGGGCGTGATATGAACCATTGATGTGTAGTGTATGATGTGATTGATATGATCATAAATGGATGATGTGAATAAATAATATATGTGTTTACATAGAAATATATTTGTTGATTGAAAATCTTGTTATATTGATAAGCGAGTGCTTGTAAAGTGAATCATGTAATTGTTTACATGATTATTGTTATGAATATCCATATCGATGTTGATATGTGTTGGAAGTGAATATGTGTCTCAAGACATGATTACCCGGATGACTAGGGCGAAAAAGGAAGGCGTGAATATTTGTTGTTATTTTGATGAACTAACATGTAGGTTTATGGATATTGGGCCCGATAACGCGGTTAAGATCACAGGATGGATGAGCAAATTCAGTAAGTTTAGGGAATGTACAGGAATGTCCATGAGCGTTGGGAGTGTTTACGGGAGATTTGTTGGTTTGTGGAGAAAGATTCTAGATAGTGGAAAGGTATCGAGCACGGGCTTACTATCGGATGACGAAGGCTACCGAGGTTGGCAACCATGGGCAAGGCAAGGGACGTGATGTTCGTCGGGATCCTATCACGGACACCACCTTGGATTTTCAGAGTTCGGCTCGAGTATGGAGCGTGGACCGATCATCGGCATACCCTCCGAGGCGGATGTGATAGCGAGGCATGTTCGAGGGCGATCCAGATTGATGGGATGATGTTCACGAAGAGCCTTTGGGAGAGCACCATCCGTGAGCGATCGCCCGATTCATCAGATACACGTCACTACACCTCCATCTCGATCCTCACTTCAGACGGACCATGAATGATTTTGAGGCGGACCTCCGGTAGAGAGATTGTCCATCCGGCATGGCGGGGAAGAGGCCAGATCGAATATTCATGCCACGCGAGCGATGTCTGGCCTCCGGAAGAAGATTCGAGGAGGAGGAAACCGGAGGAGGATGAGGAGGATAGTGAGGACTCGGAGGACCCGGTGATCGAGATGGACGGATGAGCGAGGTTGAGCACGTAGGAGGCGGCAGCCGCTGGAACCCATGAACAACATTCACGAGACTCGGCGATCGGACGACTTGGATGAGATCATACCCACGAGACTTGCTTCCATGCGGATCGCACTGCCGGCGCCAATTCAAGCCACGATAGGAGGAGAGAGAGATGAGGAAAGCAAATGGAACCATTGAAACAAGCGGTAGTGGGCGAATATGGAGTGAGATCGGGTAGTCGAGTGTCGTGATGTCGCGAGTTGCTTTAAGCATGAGAGCGGCATCTTTGTAGTCACGGTCGATTCTTTTGCTCATATCGACCTTTTGGACATACCTTGATCTTGTATTTGTGCCTTACGGACAATCGATACTAACGTTGTCTATGAGGATGTTTATGTTTGATGCTTATATGTGATATGAGCTATGCCATGATGATATATGATCTATGTGATGTGTGATGATAATGTTATGTGAAATGCATAACGATGATGTGTTGGCAGTTGCGTGTTTATATGTGATCGTGATATGTGGCATATGTGATGATATGTGGTTATGGGTGATGATATATGTTATGTGATGATACCCGTATATCTATGCGAAAGTGTTTCTAATGTTTCAAGCGTCGTAATGCGAGAACAAGGAACCGAGAAACAATAACGTGGAAGAAGCCAGAACCGCTTTGGTTCGGGCATGCGATCGAGAGGTTTCGAGATAGAATCCCACGTTCGCGGTCTCGGCGAACCGATCGATCTGAGCGGATACGATCCACGAAAGGATCTTGAATACATCGGGCGAAGAAGCAAAAGCTGAATGCGTGATCTTTCGAACCGAAAGGCTGATTTGGTGGGAATCCGTGAGGAGGACCCTAACACCGGCAGGTGAAGGTATCGTGGGAAGATTTCGAGGAAGAACTCATGGAAAAGTATGTGCTGGCTCTACAGAGAAGGCAAACGAGTTCGGAATCTTCTCAGAGGAGAAGGCGGTCACCGAGAGCGATCGCTCGTTCAATCGTCGTCGATTATGCTACGCACTGGTCGGCACCGACTGCCAGGCGCAGTTCGAGAGGACCACCGGAAATCGAATTTCGCTCGTCGATCGGGAGATTTGGCGTATGTGCCCTTGAATCGGCTTTAAACATTGAGTCAATGTTGCCCGGAGAAACGATGCCACCGGACAGCCATGAGAGGAAGAGGTAAGAGAAATGGGAAGATCGAGGAAAGCAATCGGTGTTCAAGGGAACAGAGTCCAATGATTCCGAGGAATCTAGGTATTCGAAAGAGAAAGCACCTGGGAAGAATTTCCAACCCATACGGCGGTGGGGTAGGGTGTGGAAAAACCTTGGTGCGAAATGCGGAGGAATCATTTAGGCGAGTGGTAACGCGTCGAGTGTTATCGTAGGAATGCGGACATTAGCTCGAGATTGTCCATTAGGAGGTCGGCGGCGCCACCAGGTGACAGATCCAGCTCGAGTAGCAAAACCAAGCTCCGAGGACAAACAACGGGCGGAGGTCACCTCGGCCAGCAAACCAAAGGCCACCGCAACAAGGGGTGTCGCTGAATCGCGAAGCAGCTCAAGCTCCGGAAATCTTGCGGTGTAATCCATATGAGTGATATACCGTTTCGCTTTGTTTGAACAGAGCCTCACATTCTTTTGTTTCGAGAATCGCGTGTGAGAGGTTGGGTTTGGTACCCAAGAGTCCGAGTACCGAAATTAGCATCCCATCGGGAAAGTGCTAAAGCAAAGAGATATGCCGAACGGAGGTAGAAATCGTGAGCGAAGATCTTTGTCAATTTGCATGTCATCGAATGGAAGATTTCGATGTCATCTTGCATGGATTGGTTGGAAAACACGGGCAACTATCGTTGTCTCGAGAAAGTTGCTTTTGAACAGCCGAAGGATGGAAGTTTGTTTCCACGGCATAAGGATGGGTGTTTGCGTGCTATGATCTCGCACTAAAGCGTGAGGATGATCGAGGAAGCTCAAACTTTCTTGGTGAGTTTGCAGGCATAAGAGCGCAAAACTTGCAAGAGGAGCCGTGGTGTATCCTGACGTGTTTCAGGGACTTGCAGGTTTCTGCTTTGATAGACAAGTAAATTCACTATTGATCTAGAACAGGAAGCGGCCGATATCAAGGCACCATCTGAATGGCACTAAAAATTACAAGAAGCTGAGCCTTGATTCGCGGACTTGGATCTAGGTTTTATCCGACCTAGCGTGTCACGTGGGGCGCCTTGATTACTTGATCGAAGAAGGATGGGTCAATGCGGATGTGCATTGACTACGAGCTGAATAAGCTAATGATCGAAACGAGATATCCTCTTCGAGGATCGGCGATACATTTGACCAGCTCAAAGGCGAGTGTCTTCTCTAAGATCGATTTGAGTGGGGCTACCATCTTGAAAATCGGGAAGGAAGGCGTTGCGAACCGCATTGAGCGTATGGGCACTGAGTTCATCGTGATGCGTTTGGTTTAATCAATGCGCCAGGTTTTCATGGATCGATGAATCGAGTTTTCCATCGATTACGGATAGTTTCATCTAGGTTTTTATCGATGATACTCATCTATTCGAGAATGCGAGTTGCATAGAAACACCTCCGTGCCGTTAAGAGCGTTATGGCAGAGAGGTTGTATGCCAGTATAGTAAGTGCGAGTTTTGGCTCGAGAAGTGATGTTCCTTGGACATATCGTGTGGTGAAGGAATCAAAGTCGACCGATTGAAGGTTGAGCGATAAGTTGGAAGGTTCCGACTAATGCCAATGAAGTTGAAGCTTCTAGGATATGCATGTATTATGACGTTTCATCGAAGGTTTTGAAGTTGCAAGGATGTAACAGCTCGGAAAGGATCAAGTTTTCATGGTAAAACTTGTGAAACAAGTTTCCAAAGTTGAAGAAGAAACTAACAACGCTCGGTGTTAGCCGTCAGGAAGGAATGATGGGTTTGTGGTCTGACCGATGCATCAAGCTTGGTTTAGGTTGTGTTCTTATGCGAGCGGGAAGGTTATAGCTTACGCGTCTCGTCGGTTGAAACCTCACGAGTTGAGCTACCCTCACGACACAGGTTAGCGGCGATCGTTCATGCATTGAAGATTTGGAGCACTATCTCATAGAGTTAAGTGTGAGATCTTCACAGATCTGAGCCTCAAGTACTTCTTTGAACAAGGAGGTGAACATGAGTGAGGAGATGGCTAGAGTTGGTAAGGATTATGATTGCTCTATCGGCTATCGCTAGGGAAAGCAATGTATGTAGCGGATGCCCTTAGTCGCAAGTCGAGGCGAAGTTGGGATATCTTCTTCGGCGAGAATGAGCTTATTGAGATTTTGAAGCTCGGCTGGAAGTGATTCATCCGGGAATCGGTCTGAGGATTATCGCATCTTTGGATTTGAGCAGGACTGAGAGAAGCCATTGTGGCGCTGGCGTGGAGGCGAGTTCTTGGAAAGGATGCGTCTGAAAGCAAGGCTAGAAGATAGCAAGGGGTTCCGGCGAAGACAACCAGCTATTACGAGGAAGGTTATGTGTGCCACTCGATAGGGAATTGAGAGATAAGATCATGAGTGAAGCTCATGGCACCATATCTGACTCGTCCAGGAGCACGCAAAATGTCAGAGACCTTAAGAGGAACTTTTGGTGGGAAGGGATGAAAAAGGATGTAGTCGCGTTTGTGGAGCGTTGTTTGGCTTGTCGGCAAGTGAAACGTGCACAACGTCCGTCGGGTTGTTATGACCGCTACCAATCAGTGGAAATGGGATCATATCGGTATGGATTTTGTGGTGAGTTTTCCAAGATCGGTAGGAAACCTAGCTATGGGTTGTCGTCGATGGTGCGAAGTCGACTCATTTCTTACCGATTTGGATGACGTGGGTTAGATAAGCTTGCTCGACTACGTTAGAGAAATATACGGTTACATGGTGTGCGGTATCGATTACGTCGAGATCATGACCCGAGTTCACGTCGAGGTTTGGAGAATGCATGGAAGCCGTAGGGGACAGCTGGAATCTCGATCTGACTTTCCATCCTCGAGCCGTGTCAATCGGAAAGGATGATTGGTCTTGGAAGATATCTTTGCGGCGATCGTGGCGATAGTGGAGGAAAATGGGAAGAGATACTACCTTTGGTGGGTTTGCCTATAACAGCGGTTATCGAGCCACCAGGAATGCTCCCTATGAGCGTTATGCGGAAGGAAGTGTCGATCGCCACTTTATTGGGGCGAAGTGGGCGAGAGAAGATGTTAGGACGAGATGGTTCAGAGGCGGTCGAGTTATCGATCGAGATCAGCGAAGGATCGAAGGCTCGGGGCGGGGCGAAGTCTATGCGGACAAGTCGTCTGGATCTTGATTCATGATCGGAGATCGCGTTTTCATAAGGTTTCCCGACGAGGAAGTCGTTCGTTTTGAGAGCGAGGTAAGTTGCGACCGAGGTTCGTTGGACCTTTGAAGTTCTTGAGAGGCCCGTTGCCATAGGTTAGCTTTGCCGCCTAGCCGGAGATGTGCACGGCGTGTTTCCGTTTCGGTTGAGAAATGCGTGTTCGACCAAAACACGTGATCAAGCATGACAGTGGTTCTTGCTCGGGATCGATTTGAGGAGACCGGTGTTTGTTTTGGAGCAAGTCGAGGTTGAGGAACAAGCGATTCGGGGTGAAAGTGTTGTGGAATCACGTTGGAAGACAAGTTGGGCTCGATACCACGAGTTGTTTTCTCCACGTATTTGAAATTCGGGGCGAAATTTTTCTGAATGGAGGATGTAATACCCGTCTTTTCTAAGCACCGGGTTTGCATGGTTTTGAGAAAGGTCGAAAGGTTGACTTTTGTTTGGTGATCGACCATCATGAAACCGGAGCGTTGTGAAGAGTTTCTTATGATGAATTCATAGACACTAAGTATGGGTTTTCCACCACCGAAGGTTTGGCACTCAGGGAAGTTATCGAAAATCGGACTTTCATGGATCTTTAAAGCATATCTTGTTTATAGTCGTTGTGTCCAGTATTTTTATTTCGTGTCCATGGGTACCAAGTTTGCTAAATTTGGAGTCCGTTTACAAAGTTGCGTCGTTTATGCGTTTTGAAAAGGGCGCTTCTGTAGTACTGACCCTTTCTCTATAAATAGGGGCTAGGGCCCATTTTCAGCGTTCATTTCTTTCTCTCAGTGTTTACGGATGAGAGCGGCTGCTAGTGCTGAGCGGCCGGGAGTGGGGATCGGGGGGAGGCTCGGCGGCGCCATTGTCTTCTTCGCCACCCCCGCCGATCGACCCCACGGCGACCATTTTGTTTTGTCCTTTTCTTGTTTGATTCCGCCTTTTTGTAGATCGTATAGCATAGAACTCGGGATCTAAAGGGGCGAGCGAGCGGAGGCGACGATCAGCCACACTACCGCCGTCGCCCTCTTGGCGCGATTGGTGGTCACAGACCCCTGCACAGCTCTGGTCCTTTGGTTTTGAGTTCGGGCTATGCATTCCACTAAAATACCGATTAGTTTTGTTTTCAGCGTTTACGCATGTCGGGATGTTTTCGTTGCTTAGTTTTCTAAAAAGTACATGCCCGAGTTATCCATTTCAGCGTGTTTGTCATTCCATGTTAGTCGTTATGCATATGCTTATGTTTCAATTTCATGCATCGATTTTGGATGGTTTATCCCGGATCGAGGATAGGCATCGATTTTGAAGCTTCTTGATTGCTAGATTTGAGTCGACTTGCATGCATGCATATTTTGAAAGTACCCTATTATAGGTCTTGATGTCACGAATATATTTCCATCCATCAAGTTGATTTGAATACCGGAGAGTGCGAATATGGGTTGAAAGGTGAAAACACTAGTTTTCTCGATCTTCGTTTGGATCACGATGTTGCTTTGCTTTGTGGGATTTGACCCCAAAAGTTGTTCCGTCTTGTTACGGTACCTACCGATCGATCGGTGAAGTCATCGGATCGTAGATATCTCCCGGTTGGCGTTTTCGTCTATTCGGGTTGGGTTATATATGCTTATTGTGAGTTATTTACTCGATATTCAAAATAAAACATGTCGCCATAAAATGTTTTGGTGAAGTTATTCTTGTTCTCGATCCGAGATGTGGTTCTATTGTGATTGTGCGGATCTCATTCGGTGGGTTGATCACCATCTTGAGTATTGATGTGAGGATGAACCCGAACACGTGGTTATGGTTAGAAGGATAGACCGGAAGTCCACGAAATGGTAATGAGGTGCTTATGGTTACGGCGAGTTTGACCACGAAGTCCGCTAGTTAGCCGGTTGGATACGTTCGGACATGGGGTGGTGGATATGTTAGGGCGAATGAATGAGATGTGATGGGCTGGTGGGATACGTTCCGAGCCGTGGTTCTTTGGTTCTATGATGAGAACAACGATAAAAAGGATCGGTATCGAAAATGAAAAATCTATTTTGCTTCTTAGAAGTGGATTCACGTTTTAAAACCTTCTAAGGTAAGTGCTCGAACTGCACATCATGATTCTTTTGATTCTGATAAAACCCCAACTAAGTGCGCTAGTACTCTAAACTCTTTTCAAATCTTTTCACGGATGGAGGAGTTGGCAGGCTGACCAGAGGGATGGGCAACTTCTTTGTTTAGTATGTTGTGCTAATTTTTGGTATTGTGTTGTGTCATTTTCGGTGGTTTATCACTGTTTATGCGTTGGTTTGATTAATATTTATTGATTAGCTTACTTCTCGTTTCGATGTTTTGTAGAAAAAATGGCATAAAATAGGGTGAATTGAATCACGAGATCAAATATAATGAAAAACCTCACGAAGTTCATGCGAAATCGTGTGTAAATAGGAGTTAAAGCGAAGGAGAGCAGGCCGCAATCGCGCACGTGCGTGTCGCCGCGGCCCATCACAAGGCTGCGCCCACGCCGTCCAGCTGCCGTCCGCCGCGTCGCCACGCACCGCGCCCGCGTGCCCGCTAACCAGCCGCGCTTGCCGCGCCTCGGCCGCCGTCGCGCTCGCTCGGCGCGCTCACCGTGCGTGCGTTCAAATGCCGGCCGGCCTCAGCGCGCCCCTCACGCCCGTGCTTCCGCGTGTTCGCGGCTCGCCCGTTTCCCAGCCGGCCCTCGGTCGTGCACCTTACGCTCGGCGCTCAGCTTCCCGATTTCCTAGCGCGGCCTCGATCAGGCGCACGCTTACCAGGCAGCGCGTGCAGCGTTCCTAGCGCCGTTGGCCCCAAGGCGGTCTGCCCTTACCGCGCGCTAGGCGTGATTGTTTCCAGCGGCGCTTCGTGGCGCCCGTCGATGAACTCTGCGTCGGCGCTTCCGCGTCGGCACGGTATTGCGACTTTTCATTCGGCGTCCGTGTCCGGCGTTTCTGGCGTCCGTGGGGTCTGAGGCTTTTCTATCGAGAATCTCCCGTCGGTCTTGCGTTTCCGTCAAGCCGCGGCATGAATTTTATGCGATATAAATCTTTGGCTTGAGCGAAACCTAGTTCATATTATTTTATTTTAGCGCGGACATCGGTTTTATTTTGAGCATTGTTCCTCGCGATTGTTCCACATTCTTTTCAAGTAATTCCTTTGCACTTTATTGATTCAGAGCTTTGATTGAAGAGATTCATCAGCGTCATTGCAATTGTAAGGATTGTTATTCACTTTTAGCTCGTTGAATTATTGAGTAATGATTTCTATCGATTATAATTGTTTGATCGTGAAATGAGCATGAACTAATTGTCTACTAGGGTTGGGTGATTCAAATTGATTGATTGATTATTTGTTTGATTGAGAATACCAATTGAATCTAGGGTTTATTTTGAGTGATTGATCTCATTGAATTATTCATGTTTCGTGTATTATCGAGATAGATATGCGTGATATGAATTTGCTAAGTGATTAATCACCATTTAATTGTTATGTTTAGTGTATTATCGAGAGATAGATACGTTGCATCATAGGAATCAATTGGGTTAGAGGTTGAGAATGGGTACTCTAATAGTTTAGGAATTTGTGAAATTTGATAACTAGGTTAATCCGGAGCGAAAGTCGGTGATTGGATTGAGGTTTGAGGATTGCACGAATAGGTGAATTTCTTAATCAAGCATAATTGATTAATCAAGGGAAGAACCTAATACCTAGTTATTCTCTACATCTTGAATTACTCACATTGCTTTTGATCGTTTGGTTTGAATCGTTTGCGTGATTTAAATTCATGTTCATCTTAGTTAATCATCCCCATCAAGTTTAGGATTTAGATTTATTGCTTTTATCGTAACACATCATAAGCCACATTAAGTCTTATAGAGATTTGACTTGGGTCGACCTTACCATATAGGGACCTCGTGCTATTCGCGCGACTAAGTAGAACAATTTGGTCGGAACAAATTTTTGCGTCTTGGGAAGGCTTTAGGCATTTTGATTGTGTTATTTTCTCCTCCTTATCTTCTATTTTCTTTATTTATTTTGTTTGGTTAATTCTTCCCAGATCTGCGTAATCCGTTTTCTTGTCTTGTGTTTGTTTATGCTAGGTCGGTGAAGTCTTAAAGGAAGTTGGCACCAATGTTGACAACATTCACGGGGTTGGAGAATTTAATCTTCGAACTCGGAAGAAGAAAGCTCGTCAAAGTGAGGCGAGTTCGGCAATAGTTGAGCACGAGAATTTGGAGAGTAGATCTCCAGTGAGAATTTGTGCGGAAGAAATGGCGGCAAATGGAGGAGACCATGAAGAAGGAAACCGGGGATGCGTGACTTTGCTCGACCCGTCTTGGGGTGACAACGTCATGCATAGTCCTCGAGGATCGGCCAAACTAAGTTGAAGCCCGTCCACTACCTTCTTGCCGTCGTTTATGGGATGCCAGTGAGGATGCTTTGAACTTCGTCGGGAGTTCTATGTTGTGGTCCCATTTTCCGTTGAGCGGACTTTCGAAGATACGCTTAGAATGAGGTGTTTTCCTTACACCTTGAAGGATAGAGCGAACATGGTTGATGTCTCTGACGGTTCTGTGAGGTTGGCAAGCCGTTTATGATAAATTCATGGAAAGTACTACCGAACCGGAAAACCAGAGGCGAGGGCTCGAGATAGCCACATTAAGCGATTCTGGAGAACCTATGCATGAGGCATGGGATCGGTTCAAGTCGTTCTGAGGTGTCGCATCACCATTACCGGTGAGCTTCTCACGGTTTTCTATGATGGATTGACGATGGACTATCAATACATGATAGATAATGCGGTGGAGGAGACATTGGAAACTTCTCGCCGAGGATGTTGGCGAGATGCAGGCGTAGTGCAAACTTCGCAAAGGAAAGTGCGGGCGAAGACCTACTGCGGCGACAAAGAGATGACACAACTATGAAATGACACAACAATGGCGGATCTCACTGCAGTTCAGCTATTGAGAACAAGCCGAGCCTCGGACATCACCTCAATTCCATGAAACAAGCGATGTCAATGGAAACTTGTGGAATTTGTGGAGGCGGGGCATGGAGCTAACATGTGCCGAAAGAACCGGTGAGATGGCATATGAAGAGACAAGTTAATCTTGTCTGAGGGTTCCAACAAAGGGTACCAAAATCGGCGGGATATCGTCGAGGCGGACATGACCCCTACTCAAATTCTTATAATCATGGAGAGATCATAATTTCTCACGGTCGAAATCGAGGGGATCAGTCGGGTACCGTTGAGGGACAACCTCGGCAAAATCGGCAACTTGATGCCATAAACCATCGGCGAGGATTCTCTAAATACTTTTGTCAAGCAAGTACTTTGAGATTTGAATCTTGGGCATCTATCAAAGAGTGGAAACTCAAGTAGGATAGTTGGCAACTCAAGTGGGACGGGGCATTTGGGCTGATTGAGCAATTGTACGCGAGACCAAAGGAAAGTTTCCTGTGATCGGAGCATGCAAAAGGCGTCTGCTTATGGAGGTGAGAATGAAAAGTGCAAGGCTGATGAAGAGATCGGAGTAGATGAAGAACAGCCTCGTAGGTTTATGAGCCACTGTTCCATTTCGAGCCGTCGATGAGTCGAAAGAAAGGAGGCGGGGAATATGAAGAATGTGGTAGTTGAGAAGAAGAAGAAGCCCATTCGCTAATCAAAAAGGCAAAGCGATCCGGTAGCTTTACTCTTAATGTTGCTTTTGGTAATGGAAATCGCATCGGGGATGCTTGATTTGAGTGGGATTAATTTAATGTCCTTTTCTGTTTAACTCATTAAAACATGGGAGTTAAAACCAACTAGCATGCGATTAGAATTAGGCGAGGAACTATTGGTGCGAAGGTGTGATAGAAGATGTTTTAATAAGAATGGGTAACTGTTAGTCTCGTTGATTTTGTTGTCATTGATATGGGAGGGAATGGAAAACATTAGAGTGGACATCCGTTGTTGTTAGGTAGGCCATTCATGGCTACAACAAATACCAATTGATTTCACTAAGGATTGATAAGCTTGGTTGGTGTGCAGCGGAGACATTACGTGCTGGTAGTGCAGTGATAATTCTCTATTTCTACTCTTGCATCATGTTTTCTATCGCACTTGATATTTTGGGCGAGAATAAGGTCTTGCAGTGGATGTCGAGGAGAAATCGACAATGAAAGGCGACCCCTTGCGGGCTAAGTGTAAGAAGATCGGGGTGAAGTACAAGTCGAGGATAAGTGGAAAAAGCCGCCCTTACTCCGGAATATGGTTTCGCCTAGCGGCGCGTTGGATAATGAGAGTCGGGCGAAGCTTCTCGCTCGACAAATTTCAACAAAATGAGGAATCAATGGTCGGTGGCGCGTTAAAACTAGCGCTTACGGAAGGCAACCCGTTTATTTCCGTTTTGTTCTTGTTTTATCTTGGTTTTGCTTGTGTTTGTGTTTTCGTCTTTGTTTTGGTTTTACGTAGTGCGAGGTTTGGTGTTTATCATTCTTGAGTTACAGGACATTTTAATCCGTGTGGTGGCGTGATACTCAACTCTGACGCACCTCGTCTATTATCGGGAGTATCATCCTCTATGGTCATTTGTATTATTAATGTTTGGAGCAAGGGGCGTGCTCGGATTAAAGTAATGGGGATGATTATTGGTTTGTGTGTGTACCTTATCTATTTGTATGCTTGGTGATGTGCATCTATACTTATTTTGATTTCTTAGAATCAAGTATTGTATATCTTGAGTAAGTCGGGATGTTGATTTTGACTAAGTTACGTGATATTATGTTGTTTTTAATTTCGAAACTTACGGTGGTATATGATTGAGTGTAATGTGAATTGGCGGAGTTGTGATTGATAGAGAATGAATATGGGAGAATTGATGTGATTTGTCGACTAATGTTAGGGTAGTGTTAACATTGTGGTTACCTATATACTTGTTTCATCTATTGATTATTAAAAAAAATGTACGAAAAAGAGTAGAAAATGAGATTGTTGAAATGGAGGATGGGATTACATCCTCTTTCGTAATTTGAGAAATGGACATGGGAAACCACGATAGGAAACTCGAGTTCATCGGTACACCTTTAGAACATTGTTCAAATCTGATTAAAACATTCTATGTGCTAAAAAAAAATTGTTGCTAAAGGTGACCATTAGTTAGTTCACTCCTAACAGAGATCGAGATGCGGCGAGAGATTACCCTTTATTTATTGAAAATCAATTGTCGTCCTAGATTTATTTCACATTATTTTGAATGCGTAAACACCAGTGTGGGGAAAGTAATAAGGTTTGATTGATTAGACTAAGAGTGAAGTTGCATGAGTTATCTTCCTTATTCTTACTAGTATAGACTTTGCTTGAGGACAAGCAAATGGATAAGTGTGGGGAGTTGTTTAGTATGAATTTGTGCTGATTTTTGGTATTGTGTTATGTCATTTTAGTGGTTTATCCTGTTTATGCCATTGGTTTGATTAATATTTATTGATTCGCACTTACCTTCGTTTTGATGTTTTGTGAAAAAAACGGCATAAAATAGGGTGAATTGAATCTGCCAGGATCAAATAATGAAGAAACTTCGACGAGGTTCATAGCGGCCGTCGTAAATCGGAGTTCGACGAAGGAGGCGGCGCCAAAGTCGTGCGTGCGTGCACACGCCCGTCGCAAAACTGCGCCGCTCACGCCTTGCCCAGCTTGCCGCCCGTCGCCGTACCGCCCGCGCGCGCCCGGCGCGCCCGTGCAGCGCTCGGCCACCTGCGGCGCTCGCTCGCCTATTACAGCAGCGTTCGTCTGGTCGGCGCTCGGACACCCTCCGGCTTCCCAGCGCGTTCGCCGGTCCGCACGCCCCTCGATCTGGACCTTAGCAGCAGCGCTCGACCTTCGCCCGGTTCCAGCGCCGTTGGCCTCGATCCGCTGCGCCACCAGGCGCTTGGCCATGCGCGTTCCAGCACCGGCCCCAAATCAAGCTGCACCCGCGGCGGCAGCGTGATTGTTTCCAGTGCCGCCCCAAACCGTGGCGCACCGTCGGTGAACTCTGCGTCGGTCGCTTCCGCGTCCGGCGTTGGAATGCGACTTTCATTCGAGGCATCCAGCGTCCGGCTAGTGCTGAGGCTTTCTTCGAATCTCCTCGCGTCGGTGCTGCGCTCTGTCGGTGGCGCGTGAATTTTATCGATATAAATCTTGGCTTGCGAAAATCTAGTTCATATTATTTTATTTTACGGACATCGGTTTTATTTTGAGAGCATTGTTCCTCGCGATTGTTCCACATTCTTTTCAAGTAATTCCTTTGCACTTTATTGATTCAGAGCTTTGATTAAAGAGATTCATCGCGTCTATTGCAATTGTAAGGATTGTTATTCACTTTTAGCTCGTTGAATTATTGAGTAATGATTTCTCGATTATAATTGTTTGATCGTGAAATGAGCATGAACTAATTGTCTAATAGGGTTAGGTGATTCAAATTGATTGATTGATTATTTGTTTGATTGAGAATACCAATGAATCTAGGGTTTTTGTTGGTGATTGATCTCTATTGAATTATTCATGTTTAGGTGTATTATCGAGAGATGAGATCGTGCGTGATAGGAATTAGCTAAGTGATTAATCACCATTTAATTTATGTTTAGGTATTATCGAGAGATAGATACGTTGCATCATAGGAATCAATTGGGTTAGAGGTTCGAAGCGGATACTCTAATAGTTTAGGAATTTGTGAAATTTGATAACCTAGGTTTAATCCACGGAGCGAAAGTCAGTGATTGGATTGAGGTTTGAGGATTGCATGAATAGGTAGATTTCTTAATCAAGCATAATTGATTAATCAAGGCAAGAACCTAATACCTAGTTATTCTCACAATCTTGAATTACTCCTGTTGCTTTTGATCGCTTGGTTTGAATCGTTTCGTGATTTAAATTCTGTTCAACTTAGTTAATCATCCCCTATCAAGTTTAGGATTTAGATTTATTGCTTTTATCGTAACATCATAAATACATTAAGTCTTCCTCGAGAGATTCGACTTTGGTCGTCCTTACCACTATAGGGACCTCGTGCTATTGCGGCGACTAAGTAGAACAATTTGGTGGGAACATTCTTCATGCTATGCTTCAGCGATGTTGTGTTATATCGTATTCGATGTTGATGTATTCTTGTCCTTGTTTTGCTTTACGATTGGGAACAAGATTTGCTATTATGTTATTATCTTTGTGAGTCTCGATATGAGCATCTATATGGTTGACGGTCAGTCCGAGGGTGTAATGCTATTTTCCTTGCATTACTTATTATAAACCAAGATCATGTTCCATTGAGGTTATGGTATCGATATTATTACATTGGTGGATTATGCTGCTCACTTGGGATATATCCTAGTTATAGAGGAGATCTTGCCATTTCATGGTCACGTCTTATCGTGTATGTTATATGTATTCGCCTTGACTACCACACTTAATCACACCCGGCTCGTGCCTTCCCTAGGAATTGGGGTGTGACATGATCCTGCATATCTAATAAATATAATTATTATCTTCAATTCTTGAAGATAAATAATATCTAAAATAATTATCTCTTGATATCTAATAATATAAGATAATATCTATCTAGGTACGAGATGTATTAAAATAATACATAAATCGAGCAGTCATGATGGAATCTTCATAGGGATGAGCGAAATCCTTAGCGACAACATGCCTTGATAGGCACCAGGATCAAATCAAGGAATAAAGATGGATCTAAATGGAACTAATTATCTTATGTTCGCGAGAACATAAATTAATTCATAAATATTTATTCATTCCACTAGAGAACAAATCTTGACTTGCCATTTATTACCAAAGTTTAGTCGGCTTACACTTGAACTTACGAATCCCGTATTTAAGATATCGCATGTCCATTAATTATTTATAGCACTCATTGCTTAAAATAATTAATCTTTTAATTCTTAAGTAGTACCACTTAACTTTATTATTGTACTCAAGCTAACTCAACTTGTGGTTTAGTACAATAAACCTTTTGAGCAGCGTAAGTGGACGTCGTCGTCTAAATTGATAAGAGGACTCGTCGGTAACAAGCGTGACATCGAACGCCACCGCCGAGATACGGAGAATCTTGGGTTATCTCATAACCTCACCTATCAAGTCAAGTGATGGTCGTAGCATATTCACCTAAAACCTTATCAAGGTTTAGATCGACATAAAGTCACAAAATCTAGGTTCTTCCGGCGGTTAGATAGGCGAACTCTCTCACGGTGATCCATCAATACGTCGAGGCGTGCCGGCATAAGCAAACAACCATGTCAAGTCCTTCTTATCATGCGCATCATAACGACAAATCATCCTCAAGTTATTTTAGCGTGATCCTTTTATTTTCGACTAGATTAACCAATCGTACAAACTTATGTGATCTTCTATCGATGTATGATCTAACTTTTGTATGAGATAATAGGAGAATATATGAAATCGAGTAAACAATGTAGATGAGATTGTAATAGTGGTAGTAGAAACCTTGTATACAAATTTTACCCTCTTACTCGAGGATACATCTTGGATGTTTAATTCGCATACATTGATTATATTCTAGCATGCACCTATATACTCCATCAGTCACTAATTTCCTTTCTAGTTTTCCTTTTTGGGGCGTCCCTAATTTCTTTCCATTCTATTTATGGTAACTATCTTCCAACTTTACCTTAATAATATTCTTTATTACACATTTTACCAACCATGGTCATGCTATTTTCTTTTTACCCTCAACAACCTATTTATTTATACTTTTACCACCATGACCAACCACTAACTAATTTAATATTACATTATTGTAGGACCCTTACTCCATGATAAACCTCGTTCTGGCTGTTTATAAGGTTATTTCCGTTCATAAAACAAATAAAGTGATTCGACTTTCTTTTTAACGTTTTGCATAATTAAATTTTTAGTATAATGTTTAAAGAATTTTAATATTGAAAGTCCTATGATTATTTTATGAAACAAGAGCATTTTTATATATATATATATATATTCTTTCTCTAAAATATTTTTTTATTAAAGCGGAGATTGGACAATTAATTTCTTTTTATAAAATGTTGAAATTTTCATTTTAGAACATAGAATTGTTCTTATTCATTTTTTCATGATTTATATCATCACCAAGACCTATATTATATCATATTATTATTAAATGAAAAAAAGATATGTAGCATATTTATCATATAGTAGAAAATATCATCAAAGTGTGAAAGGAAGAAATTTCCATTTTGTTGATAGTGATGTGTATTTATTTTGAAAATGAAAGGTATTTAATTTAGAGATAAGATGAGATAATTAATTAATGAAGTGATAAGGTATTATTTTGTTTGGTAGTGATGGTGTGAACTTGTTGGAGATAGGATAGTGTATTTTATTGACTTAATATAGATATTTTTTTAGACTTGATTAATGTGTTTATATCATCAAAAATAAAATTCTTCCTTCTCCATATATATGACCGAAACTTTGAGAGAAAAAAAGAGTGTTCTTCAATTTTCTCTCTTTTTAGAAAATCGATTTCTGCCGATAGACTCAGTTGTGTAATATCCGTCCTTAAAGGGTCGTGAGATTTGATTGTGGTGATGAGAGACTCACGAGGCGTTGTGAAGAGTGTCTTATGAAGAATTCAAGACACTAAGTATCTGATTTCGACCACCCACGAAGGTTTAGCACTCGGGAAAGTTATCGAAAATCGGACTTTCATGGGTCTTTTATAAAGCATATCTTGTTTATAGTCGTTGTGTCGTATTTTATTTGAGTCCATGGGTACAGTTTGCTGATTTTGGGGTCGTTTACAAAAGATCGTCGCATTTGTTTTCGAAAAGGGACTTGCTAACATTCTTGACCTCATGCTTTCCTATAAATAGAGGGCTATGGCCTTCATTTTCAACATTCATTTTCTTCGTCTCTGTGTTTACAGACGGCGGCGGTATCTTGGAGCGTTGGAGGAGTGGGGATTGGTAGGGAGGCTCGAGCGCCATTCTTGCTTTGCCGGCCCTCCCCAGCGACCCATTTTCGTTATTGTCCTTTTCTTGTTTTGATTCCGTCTTTTAGTAGATAGCAAAGCATAGAACTCGGGTTTCTAAAGGCAGGCGAACAAGCGGTGGGAGGCATGAGCAGAGACGCAACCGCCGCCATCGCCATGTTGGCCACGATTTGGTGGCCGACAGACCACACAGTTATGAGCCCTTTAGGTTTTGAGTTTTGGGCTATGTGTTGTACTAAAGTACCGATTAGGTTTTCGTTTTGCATGTCGGGATGTTTCCGTAGTTTCGAGTTTCTAAAGGAAATGCGTGCCGGGTTATCCATTTTCAACATAGTTTGTCTATGTTCCTCGTTATACATTTTGCTTATGTTTCCATTTTCATGCAGCGGTTTTGGATGGTTTATCCTAGATTTGAGGATACGCATTGATTTTGATCTTCTTATTAAGATTTGTGTCAACTTGCATGCATGCATATTTTTAAGGTACCCTATTATAAGTCTTGATGCCGAATATATTTCCATACGCATCGAGTTGATTTGAAAACCAGTGCGAATGTGGGTTGCGAGAAAGTGAAAACCTCTGTTTAACCCGATCTTCGTTTGGATCATGTTGTTGCTTTGCTTTGTGGGATGTGACTCAAAGTTGTTCCATCTTGTTACAGTACCTACCGGTCGATCGGTGGGTCGTTGGATGCGTGGATATCTCTAGTAGGCGTTTTCATTTTTGGGTTGGGTTATATATCTTATTTTGAGTTATTTACTATGATATTTCAAAAATAAAACATGTGCATCGTGATAATGTTTTAACGAAGTTATTACTACTCTGCTCGAGATATGGTTCTATTGTGATTGTCCACGGATCTCTATTCGGTGGGTTGATCACCTCTTGTGTATTGATCGTGGGGATAGATCCGAACACGTGGTTAAGGTTACGAAGGGATAGACCACGAAGTCCACTCGGAAATGATAATGAAGTGGTTATGGTTACGAAGGATTGACCACAAGTCCGTGATTGCGACTAGATACGTTCGGGTGGGTTGGTGGATATGTTCGAGCCGAGATATTGTGGGCTAATTTGGATATGTTAGGGCCGAGATGTGATGGGCTGGTGGGATCGTTCAGTCGTGGTTCTATGATGGGAATAGATAATAACGGGTCGGTATCAAAATAAAAATCTATTTTGCTTACTTGAAGTAGTTTACGTTTAAAACCTTCTAAGGTAAGTGCTACGAACACGGCATCATGGATTACATTTTATGTTAAAAACCTCGGTGAGTGTGCTAGTACTCGTCCCAAAATCTTTTCTAATGTTTTTCATAGATGGAGGAGAATTTTGGTGGCGTGAGGGGTTATGCGAGTTCTTTCATGCTCCTTCGCGATCTTTATTACATATATGTATTATGTTGTTGATGTGTTCTTATTCTTTTATTTTGCTCTACGATTGGGAACAAGGTTAGCTATGATATTATTATGTTGTCTCGATAAGAGCATGTTATGTGGTTGGCATTGATAAGCGCACATTTACGTTTATAGTTAATATTTGAAGATGAGTTTAGCTCGTTTAATGTGCGTTTATGTATCGATTCTTAATGTTTTATCTATTTCTAGAATCTTGCTCTTGGGTGTTCCTTTGGCGTTTTGTAGGTTTATATGTTGATAATCGAAGCAAGGAGCGATCGAGAAAATATATGTCTGTCAGTTTCTAGCGACCACCTAGCGGTCGCTATGTCGAAGCAAACCGTGGCGCCCGAGGATTAGCGACCGCGACCTCGTGCCGCGAGCAAGCCTAGCAGAACTCGCGGGCGATTTCGCGACCGGTGCGGATTGCTGGCGCAAATGCCGATCGCGGTACCATCTGGCGCAAGGAGGACGCGGCGAAGAAGCCTGGGAGATGTTCGGGTTGAGCTAGCGACCATGACGGCTTTCAACACGAAAGCGGACAAAATTAGGGTTGGGGTGTGCCTATATATATGCACTGCCTTGCATAATAAGACCCATCGCCCGAGTTTAATTTCTTGATTTTCCTCGTTTTCCATTCTTTAGCTTTAGTCTTCAATTAGTTTAATTCTAGTATTATTTTTCCGTTGTTCTAGTTGAGTTTATCGTTTCGTTTTCGATCGGAGCGTTTTGTCGATCGTTTTCCGTTGTTTCCGTTCGTTGCTTGGGATTGGATTGAAGACCAACCATTGTTCATCACGCTTCCCTACGGGTTTTATATATTTAATTTCCGTTTTATGGTTAACTTCGTATTTTATTCCGTTTATTATATGCGCTAGTTTTCGTTCTAATCTAGGGTTTGCATGATTCGATCTATATTTGTGATTCTGTTATTGTTATTACCTTCGAGGCATTGATTCATGATTCATGGTGCTTATTTATATGTGTTGATTTACGATCAATCTTGATGCATATCTAGTTGCCGATTAATGGCGTAATGTATTAATTGTCGATCGATCTTGAATGCATGATCGAATAAGCGCGAGTAAATGGCGAGATAGGATATTCGTAGGAAGCATATTCTTAGTGATCCTTTTGGGTTGCTTATTTTCCTCTAGAGGCGTAGCGTGATAGGGAAAATTAGTAATCAGCATATTATGGCGAAGTTGTTGGTTATATAGTGATCTTCGTCTTATGCGGATTAAAGCGGTTAATAATAAGCGGGATAAACATCGTTGTGGATAGGATTAGTGCATCCCAGGTTAGTCTTTATCTCTTATTTTCATCTTTGAGTTTTTATGCTTTTGTTTATTTTCAAGTTATTACCTTTGCTTTGGTTTATTATGAAAGCCGTAAACCTTCAAACCATATTCTATTGCTTGGATAATGATGAAGGATTAGAGGTTAGCTTACGTGTTTCGGTTGCAATCCACATGGATACAATACTTAACTTACCTATACTTCGCCTTTTACGTGTGAAAAGGGGCGATCAAATTTTGGCCGTTCGGATTATTAAGATTGCATAGGAATAATTTGGATTTGGATTTATTAATTCAAGTTATATATATTATTATTTATTTTATCGGTACTAAATTCTCTCTTTTCTCGGGTGGTTTATCGTACAAGATCTCGGGGACCTCACAGTATTATTAGATCCGAGATCGAGAAGCTCTCAAGGAGAGAGCGAGAGAGAAGATGATGGCGGCGCATCCATGAACAGGGCATTCCTCCGAGCAAGTTGCGCATGCTAGGGACTTTGTGAGATCTCGTCGGATGGCGAATATGGAATCATTGTCCTTGCTCGGAGGAAAGACCTACGAATCACATGTCTGACATCCACGAGCAGTTCAGGAGGCGGTTGGGGCCCGGCTCGTAGATCAAACAATTTTGAGCTAAAACCGACGATCGGTATGGTCCAGGAAGCGGTTTGGGAGGAGTCACGGAAGACCGAATGCGCATCTCGAAACTTTTCTCGATATTTGTGACACCATCAAGCGAATGGGGTGCCACAAGACACGATCCGGATCGCATGTTCGGTTTCTGTTCTTGTGACGCGAAGATTGGTTCGAAGTTTGGACGGTGGCATCGACATGAAACTTTGCGAGTTTCTTCGAAATACTTTCCGCTGGCCTGAAGATCATCGCGAAATCTCTCATTTTGCCAAAACCACGAATCATTATTGAGGCATGGGAGAGATTCGAGGTCTATTGAGCGATGTCCACAACATGGGTTCTCGAGCAGACGGATCACAGTTCTGATGGGCTGATATGGCGGAGGAGCATGGTAGATCGTCGTGAGGTGTTATTAAACCGACAAGTAGGCGAGGCAAGCCGTATTGTAGGAGATGGCGCAGCAGCTATCAATTGCCAGCGGAAAACGCCATTGTTCAAAGCATTCTTTGTTGAGGTGATTCAAAATATGGCGATCTCGTGAAGAGTTCACTCTTTGAAGAGTCGATTGAGACGGAAACGTCGACCACGTCAATCGGAGGAATCATCAATTTCCAACAACCTCACGGACTTGCCGTTCGAATGGTGTAATTCAAGGCCGAGGAAGCCAGTCTCGAAGACATGATCGGCGGTTGGTTGTAAGCAACCAACAATTGTAACGAATCGAGTGGTTCATAAGCAACACCGAGCGGAAGATAAATCACTTGGAGTCCTTGTGCGGCCATGGGAAGCATTGAAGATGTTGGAGAATCAAATTGGTCAAATAACCTACAAGTGAATGCCTACAAAAGGCGGGCCAATTTCAGATGTCTGGATGAACCGAAGAATCGGTGTTTCGCCATCAGGCGAGGTGGGCGAGCCTACAACCTGAGGAAGAAGAGCATGGCTGCTGGGCAGAAACTTCGCGACCGAGCTCGCGACCATGGTCGATCGAGGTCAAAATTTGCCTCGAAGCCGTGACGAGCAGCGTCCGCCCGACCGCAGCGTCGGTTGTTCGCGGACCCGGGCTCAGAAGCCAGCGAGCAATCGAGGCGAGCATCTTGCCGAGACACCGATCTTGTGACTCGCAAAGCTTCGCGAAGAAGGAGATCAGCGCGCAGCGGATACCTCGACCTTCAGCGGTCCGGGTCGACGGTGCCCAAGCTAATCGTCTACGTCACTCCTCGGTCCGTTTAAGTCGACTTGTCAGTCGAAATATGACGAGTTTGCTCGTTTCAAAGAGGTTTTCAAAAGTTAAGATAAATTTGCCTCTCTTTGAAAGCCTGAAACATCTGGGATACATGAAATTCTTAAAAGGCAGTGAAAAGAAAAAGCGGGAAATTTGAGAAAGTACCTATCGAAGAATCGGTCTTTGTCTTGCAAGGAAACTCCCTGACAAAAGGATCGGCGGTTTCACGTTAGAGTGCGAGATCACGAGCGAGACTTTCCAAATGTTTTGTGCGACTTGAGGCGAGCATCAATCGATGCCGTTGAACATATTCAACGGCTACACCTAGGAAAGATGAAGCCGGCGAAGATTTCGCGATGATGGCTGACGATCGGTCACATATCGAAAGGTATCGTCGAAGGCGTGTTGGTAAATTGAGATTTTGTTTTCACTGCCGACTTTGTTATCTAGATATTCGAATTGAACAACAACCACTAATCTTAGGTAGACCTTATCTAAGCGGTGGTGCGTTGATTGATGTGCGGAAAGCAATCTCACGTTTCGTGTTAACGATGAGGCTCAAGATTTCCATATCGACGCCATCAAGCAACACGGCGTTGGAAGCGGAAGATTCTTGCTCGATCATGGCTACTGCTTGCCCGCTGCGTCGGCCTAAGGGTACTCGACTAATCGAGGATCTGCAAGAATGAAAAGTGGACTCGGCATGGAACTCAGTGTATCGTTAGTTTGGACGCTTCCATAGTCGGTGGTGGAGATCCGTGAATGCTAAGTTTAGGAGGATCCGAGTTGAGAAGGATTTGTTGCTACCAAAGCGCATTGAAAAAGGTTAGTAATGGTCTAGCTAAAGGCGTTAAATTAAGCACTTGTTGGGAGGTAACCAGCGTTTTCTTTGTTTTGTTTCGTGTCTTTCGTTTGTGTTGCTTTTTATCGTGTTTACGTTTTTCTTTTAGTTTCGTGTGCGTCGATCAACGAGTTAAGTGAAGTGTGTTAATCCATGTGGTATGATAGAAATTTTTTGTGAAATTTAATGATAGTCGCATGATATGTTGAAAATGACACATGAATGACGTGAGATGGCTTAGGCATTGTTTTCACCATTGCTTAACGTGAGACTTGAGCTTCACTATGAACATCTTGATCGAGTTTACATTAATTGTGTGATATCATGCATGTGAATATCTTCTAGAACTTGCCGTTCTTACGTTCGAGGCGCAATATGTGTTTAATTTGGAAAGGATAAAGGCCATCTTTGTTAACCACTATTACGAACACTAACGATGATATATACCTTTTGTCGCCTTCTTTGAGCCTTTATAAGACTTTTTCTTTCGATTAACGGATGATAGGAGGTGAGGATGGATATGGAATCAAAGGGGCTGAAATTTTGATGTAGTTATGGAGAAAAGTTTCTTTTAGAAAAATACATACGTGGTGAAGAATAGTACCTTTGTTGTGAAAGTTAAACCTATAAGCTCTAGAAAAGAAAAGAAAAAGAAAAATGATAAGTTCACTATGGTGTTGAGCATAAAGGGTCTTTAATCAAAGTATAGGTACATACGTGGCATTAAATCTTGATTTAGCACGTTGGGAGAGAAGAGGAAAATGAGACAAGTCCGTATGTCGAAATGTATAAATGGTGGTGCTTGGAATATTCTTGAGTCACTTAGCCATATTTTATCCTACCTTAACCAATGTGCTACATTACAACCTATGAAAAGACCTCTTTGATCTAATTTGAACACATGATGCGGTGGAGATATTAGAAAGCAGCAGCCTATGGTAAGATGTTGCATTGCATTGATCGTTGAGTGTATACATCCTTAATTTCTTTATGAGTTTGAGTGTATCCTACATATTCTACACACATGCCTTTGTGAGGTTGAAGTTAATGAGTTTTGCCGTAAATTGTTGTTTGTGTTGAGTGGACTAACGTCGTCATGTGCACTTATGTTTTGGCGTTGATATGTTTACGAGGCTAGAATGGTTATCATCTTTGCTACAGCTCGTTGATCTTTTGTTGTGTCTTTCTGTTTTGGTTTTGTTTGAGGACAAACAATGCTTTAAGTTTGGGGGTTTGATAAGCATTTTACGTTTATAGTTGATATTTGAAGATGAGTTTAGCTCGTTTAATGTGCGTTTATGTATCGATTCTTAATGTTTTATCTATTTCTAGAAATCTTGCTCTTGGGTGTTCCTTTGGCGTTTTGTAGGTTTATATGTTGATAATCGAAGCAAGGACAGCCTTACGAAAAGTATAGCAATTTGTCAGTTTCTAGCGACCACCTAGCGGTCGCTAGGCTGTCCTTGAGCAAACCGGTGGCGCCCGAGGATTAGCGACCGTGACCTCGTGCGCGCAAGCCCTAGCGAGAACTCTGGGCGATTTCGCGACGGTGCGGTACTAGCGGCTGCAGCCCGTCGCGGTACCATCTGCGCAGGAGGGGCTGCGGCGAAGAAGCGTGTGAGGAGATGGCTCGCGATCGAACAGCGACCCATGACTCTGAGACCGGCGGCGAAGGCAAAATTAGGGTTTGGGGTGTGCCTATATATGGCAACACCGCGCTCTAATAAGACCCCATACACCGAGCTTAATTTCTTGATTTTCCTCGGTTTTCCATTCTTTAGCTTTAGTCTTCAATTAGTTTAATTCTAGTATTGTTTTTCCGTTGTTCTAGTTGAGTTTATCGTTTCGTTTTCGATCGAACGTTTTTGTCCGATCGTTTTCCGTTGTTTTCCGTTCGTTCGCTTGGGATTGGATTCAAGACCAACCATTGTTCATCAACGCTTCCCTCGGGTTTTATATATTTAATTTCCGTTTTATGGTTAACTTCGTATTTTATTTCGTTTATTATGTCTGGCTAGTTTTCCGTTCTAATTCTAGGGTTTGCATGATTCGATCCTATATGTTGTGATTCTGCTATTGTTATTTACCTTCCGGGCATTGATTCATGATTCATGGTGCTTATTTATATGTGTTGATTTCTGATCAATCTTGATGCATATCTAGTTGCCAGTTAATGACGTAATTGTCAATCGATCTTGAATGCATGATACGAATAAGCCTTGAGTAAATGGCGAGATAGGATATTCGTAGGAAGCATATTCTTAGTGATCCTTTTGGGTTGCTTATTTTCCTCTAGAGGCGTAGCGTGATAGGAAAATTAGTAATCAATCGCCGCAATTGTCGTGGCGAAGTTGTTGGTTATATATGTGATCTTCCGTCTTATGCGGATTAAAGCGGTTAATAATAAGCGGGATAAACATCGTTGTGGATAGGATTAGTGCATCCCTAGGGTTAGTCTTTATCTCTTATTTTCATCTTTGAGTTTTTATTGCTTTTGTTTATTTTCAAGTTGTTACCTTTGCTTTGGATTTATTATCTGAAGCCATAAACCTTTCAAACCATATTCTATTGCTTGGATAATGATGAAGGATTAGAGAGTTAGCTTCTGTATTTTCGGATTGCAATCCCTGTGGATACGATACTTCGCTTACCCTATACTTACGCCTTTTACGTGTGAAAAAGGGAGCGATCAACCGGTCTAGTCAACAGGATGTAATGCTATTTTGTTTCCCTGCATTACTAATATTTAATCAGGATCACGTTCATTGAAGTTATGTTGTCGATATAATTCTGTTGGTGGATTGTTTGCTCACCCCTCCCCTTCAGGATATGTCCTAGTTATTGAGGAGATGCCGTTCGATTTTCTGGGAATATCTTCTTATTTGTATGCTTTATGTATTCCCCCTTCTTCACCGCTTCTTAACCCCCACCCGTAATCACACCCCGGCATCCGTGCCTTCCCTCGAGAATTTGAGCATGACAGCGTGGTATCAGAGCAATGTTCTTGGTACCGAGTTTTCGTAGTTATTTGATATCAAGGCAGTTCATTTGCTTTATGTCCTGTACGTTCTTGAAATTGAGTGTTTAGAACTTGTTCTTCTAAACTGTTCATCAGGTACAGCTACCATTAGCTCACCGTCAGGCCGCCTCCTTTAAAAAGGGATGAGGTATGTGTTTATTTGTTGATGCTTTATGTGGTTATGTGAGCATGGTGTGATCTTGGTTTCATGTGTTCTGGCATGGTAAGAGTTTACATGATGTAAACGTGATGTGGATGTTGAGGTGATGTGGATGTGGATGAGATATGGTTGGATGTTGATGTGGATATGGAAGTGATTTGTCGATAGGACGGAAGAGCCTGTGTGGCTGTGATATGAAAATCATTGATATGATATGATGTGATGTGATTGATATGATCACGAATGGATGATATGAATCTATGTGTTTACATAGAAATATGTTGTTGGTTGAAATCTTGTTTATTTTAATAAACGAGTGCTTGTAAGTGAATCATGTATTTGCTTGCATGATTATTATGAATATCCATATCGATGTTGATATGTGTTGAAAGTGAACATGTGTCTGAGGCATGGTTACCCGGATATTTGAGGCGAGTAAGAGAAGCGTGAATATTTGTTGTTGTTTTATGATGAACTAACATGTAGGTTTATGGATATTCAGTGGCCCAAACAACGTTGGTTAAGATCCCACAGGATGGATGAGCAGATCCGTAAGTTCAGAGAATGTACCAGAAATGTCAACGAGTCGTTGGGAGTGTTTTTTGGAATGTTTGTTGGATTGTGGAGAAAGATTCGAGACAGTGGGAAAGTATCTGAGTACGAGGCTTATTACCGGATGACAGAGAGGCTGCCAACGGGTTGGAAGCCATGGGCAAGAAGGTAAGGGTACGTGATGTTCCGTCGGGATCCTATTACCAAGCATCTCACTTTGGATTTCACTGAGTTCACTGCTCGAGTGTGGAGACAGTGGACCGATCATCTAGGCATACCTTCTGAGGCAGATGTGATCGCGAGGCATGTTTGAGGGCCGATCCAGATCGATGATAGGGATGATATTCCTGACGAGCCATTGGGCAAGCAGCCATCGCTCAGATGATCGCCAGTGCGTCAGGAAATGCCGATCACTACCCCTCCATCTACGACCCTCACTTTTCGAAGGACCTGAAACTATTTTGAAGCAGGACCCTCCCAGGTGAAGGAGATGATCCATCCATCTGTGGCAGAGAAGAGGCCTAAGATAAGAATTACAGTGCCACCGGCCAGTATCAGGTTGGCCTCACGGGAAGGTGATTCTGAGGAGGAGGAAGACCCAGAGGAGGATGAGGATGAAAGTTATGATTCAGAGGATTTGGTAATTCGGATAGTGGATGACTCGGACGAGGTCAAACATATAGAGAAAGGGCAAGCACCGGAGACTGGAACCCAGGAACAGGGAACCAGAGGAACAATAACGTGGAAGAAATCCGAGAACCACCCTTGGTTCAGCGGCATGCGATCGAGAGTTTTCGTAGGCAGAATCCCCCTACATTCGATGGTCTCGTCAACCGATCGGTGAGGCTGGATACGATCCACGAAAGGATCTTCGAATACATCGGTGCGAAGAAGCGTAAAAGCTGAATTGCGCAATCTTTCGCCTAACCGATGAGGCTGATTTACGGTGGGAATGCGTGAGAAGGACCTAACACCGTGACGATGGGAAAGGTATCGTGGGAAGATTTCAAGGAAGAACTCATGGAAAATGCGTGCACGCGTTTGCGAGTGAAGGTAAAATGAGTTCTGGAATCTTCGTCAAGGAAGAAGGACGGTCACCGAGTACGATCGCTCGTTCAATCGTCTGTCGTGTTACGCTATGCACCTGGTCAGCACAGAGGTTGCCAGGTCAGACAGGTTCAGAAGAGGACTCCGACTAAAGATCGGAATTTCACTCGTCGGTCAGGGAGATCTTACGTACGCTCAATCCTTGA
Organism: Salvia rosmarinus; assembly: GCA_036937905.1. NCBI lineage: Eukaryota > Viridiplantae > Streptophyta > Magnoliopsida > Lamiales > Lamiaceae > Salvia > Salvia rosmarinus. Next base: position 45,819,826 of record CM072814.1, on the reverse strand, counting down.
ACCGACATTAAACATTGAGTCAATGTTACCCTAGGAAAGAACGATGCCACCCGGACAGCCAGCTGACGGAGGAAGAGGCAAAAGGAAATAGGAAGATCGAGGGAGAGGCAATCAGGTGTTCCAAGGGAACCAGAGCGGTCCAGTGATTCAGAGGAATTTGGGTATTCAGGAAAGAGAAAGGCAACCTTGGGGAAGGAATTTCCAACCTATGCGGCAGTGGGGACAATGTGCGGAAAAGCCTTGGTGCCAGAAATGCCAGAGAAATCACTTGGGCGAGTGCAGGCAAGGTAACGTCAAGTGTTACCATTGTAGGAAGTCTGGACATTACGCTCGAGATTGCCCATCGATAGAAGGACCAGCGGTGCAGCCGCCAGTGAGACAGCATCATGCTCCACAGAGGCAGAACCAATCTCCGCCAAGGATGAAGCACGGAGCGGGAGGTTATCCGAGGCCAGCGAACCAAAGGCCGCCACAACAAGCCAGGGTGTACGCCTTGAATCAGCAGCAGGCAACATAAGCTCCCGAAAATCTTGCAGGTATAATCCATATGAGTGATATACCCATTTTTGCTTTGTTTGATACAGGAGCCTCACATTCTTTCGTTTCGAGAGTTGCATTTGAGATGTGGGGTTTGGTACCCAAGGAATCACAGAGTACTCTGAAAATTAGCATCCCATCAGGGGAAGTGCTAAAGGCAAAAGAGATTTGCCCGAACCAAGAGGTAGAAATCTATGAGTAGAAGGTCCTTATCAATTTGCATGTCATCGGAATCAAAGATTACGATGTCATCTTTGGCATAGATTGGTTAGAAAAGAACAGGGCAACCATACATTGTCTCGAGAGAGAAGTTGCTTTTCGAACAGCCAAAGGAGTGGAAGTTTGCTTCCACGGCATAAGGATGGGTGTTGCAGTGCCGATGATCTCAGCACTGAAGGCAGTGAGGATGATCAGGAAAGGAAGCTGTCAAACTTTCTTGGTAAGTTTGACAGGGCACTCTGAAGAGCGTAAAGGTTGCAAGAGGAGCCAGTGGTGTGTGAATATCCAGACGTGTTTCCCGAGGACTTGCCAGGCTTGCCGCCTGATAGACAAGTGGAATTCATTATTGATCTGGAACCAGGAGCAGCACCAGTATCAAAGGCACCATACAGATTGGCAACTAAAGAATTGCAAGAACTGAAAGCGAAGTTGCAAGAGTTGTTGGATCTAGGTTTTATCCAACCTAGTGTGTCGTCGTTGGGAGCGCCAGTTCTGATCGTCAAGAAGAAGGATGGGTCAATGCGGATGTGCATTGACTACATAGAGCTGAATAAGCTGACGATCAAGAACAGATACCCTCTTCCAAGGATCGACGATCTGTTTGACCAGCTCAAAGGAGCGAGTGTCTTCTCTAAGATCGATTTGAGATCAGGCTACCATCAGCTGAAGATCAGGAAGGAGGACGTTGCGAAGATCGCGTTCAGGACAAGGTATGGGCACTACGAGTTTATCGTGATACCGTTTGGTTTGACCAATGCGCCAGCAGTCTTCATAGATCTGATGAATCGAGTTTTTCATCAGTATCTGGATAGCTTCATCTTGGTTTTTATCGATGATATTCTCATCTATTCCAAGAATGCAGAGTTGCATGGAGAACACCTCCGTACCGTTCTGGAAACATTACGAGAAGAGAGGTTGTATGCCAAGTATAGTAAGTGCGAGTTTTGGCTCAAAGAAATGATGTTCCTTGGACATATCGTGTCTGCAGAAGGAATCAAAGTCGACCCAGTCAAGGTTGAAGCAGTAAGTAACTCGAAGGTTCCGACTAATGCCAATGAGGTTCGAAGCTTTCTAGGCTTGGTAGGGTATTATAGACGTTTCATCGAAGGGTTTTTGAAGTTGGCGAGACCGGTGATGCAACAGCTCAGGAAATGAATCAAGTTCTCATGTCAGAATCTTGGGAAGCAAGTTTCCAAGAGTTGAAGAGGAAGCTAACAACCGCTCTAGTGTTAGCTGTGCCAGAAGGAAACGATGGTTTTGTGGTCTACACATCCAAGCTTGGTTTGGGTTGTGTTCTTATGCAGAACGGGAAGGTTATATCCTACGCATCCCGTCAGTTGAAGCCGCACAAGTTGAGCTACCCAACTCAAAACCTGGAATTAGCAACAGTCGTTTATGCGTTGAAGATCTGGAGGCACTTTCTCTACGGAGTCAAGTGTGAAATCTTCACGGATCACAAGAGCCTAAAGTACTTCTTTGAACAAAAGGAGTTGAACATGAGGCAAATGAGATGGCTGGAGTTAGTGAAGGATTATGATTGCTCTACCAGCTATCACCCAGGAAAGGCTAATGTCGTGGCAGATGCCCTTAGTTGCAAGTCGAGAGTGAAGTTGGGATATCTTCTTACGCAAGAGAAGGAGCTTATTCGAGATTTCGAGAAGCTCAGCCTGGAAGTGATTCATCCGCCGGAATCAGTACAAGGTTTCGTCACAGCTCTGACAGCTGAACCGGACCTGAGAGAAGCGATCGTGAGCACGCAGCGAGGAGACGAGTTCCTGGAAAAGATGCATTTGAAAGCGAGGCTAGAACATAGCAAGGGTTTCACGAATATGTGCTCAAGAACTAAGATCAAAAAGGTCTTATAAAAGGTTATAATGTAGATTCTTTGGTAAGGTAAGATATATTTAGGCTAAATGACTCATAATGTCATAATGAAAAACACCATAAGTATCACAAGACACAATTCCCAAATTTTCATAATTCATTTCAATACTCCACACCAAATAGTCATTTTTCTCTTAAGAACTTTACACTTATCATATAAGTGATATACTTATCTCAAGCACTAGTTACTTACCCATTTATGTTCTTTTCGCACACTTGTGTCAACTTTTTATTTATTTATTTGAACTTATATAGATAAGCAACTTTTTTTTTATTATCACTTTCTCATCATTTATTTTCTTTTTTTTTCTTTCTTTTTCTCAACCCTCAATTCTCGCAACCAAATCTCGCACTAACGAACACAACCCAACCCACGGCTTTCATGAAAGAATAAGATAGGCTCAAACGGACTCATCAAAAGATAAAATGATTACAGGTTAGTGTTTGAATAGTATATAGGCTAAGAAAAGAATGCCTAATATCATCTCCCAATTCTTAAGCACATCAATGCAACCTCGAAAAAAAAATCCAGAGCAAGTTTTAGAGAAACACATGCTATTTCAAACTATTCACACAGAAAGAAACAAGATTAAAAAGATATGACAGTCAAAAGCTCAAGTCTCACAGGATTTCAACATGTGATCAAGTTCTCAAATGCTCAATACTCACAATAATCATAACATGTGTCATCTCACAAAATCAATTGCAATCAAATTTTCTAATGAAAACAATTCTCATCATCGGCTGCTCGTCATTCAACTCAACCCCAAACAAAAACAAACAAAATGAAACAAAACAAAAAACAAAAGCAAAACAAAACAAAAAGATTGGGTTACCTCCCAACAAGTGCTTAATTTAACGTCTTTAGCTAGACCATGACTTACCTCGATCAATCTGGCGTTTTGGCAATTGACCTCTTCCCAAACCTGTGCTTGCTCCTATACTTAGCATTCACTGTAGACCATCACTGAGTGTGGAAGCGACCTCCCCCAAACTTGAACAAATCACTCGGGGTTCCATACCGAGTCCATCTCTTCTTTATAGCATGCTCGTCAAATGATCGGTTGACATCCAAGCTCGAGATTGGGCTAGCTGTGGCAGTGATGATGGAATAAAATCATCCTGCTTTTGGCTATCATGTTCCTTGATGGCATCATATATTGAAATTTTCAGCTCCTCATCGTTGACACGAAAAGTGAGATCACCTTCCTGCACATCAATTAAAGCACGACCAGTGGCTAGAAAAGGCCTACCCAAGATTAGTGGTTGATTCTTGAATTCAAGTATGTCTAAAATAACAAAATCAGCAGGAAAGACAAAGTCCCGAATTTTTAGCAACACGTCTTCAACTATTCCCTTAGGATATGAGACTGACTTGTCAACCATCATCAATGAAATTTTAGTTGACTTCATTTTCCCCAGTTCCAAGCGGTTGAACACAAATAAGGGCATTAGATTGATGCTCGCTCCTAAATCACACAACACGTTGGGGAATGTATGCTCAGCAATCTCGCACTCCAATGTGAAGCTCCCTGGATCCTTCTGTTTCAGTGGCAACTTCAGCTGTAATATCGCGCTACATTCTTCAGAAAGGTTAATTTTTTCAAATTTCCCTAACTTCTTCTTGTTTGTCAATGCATCTTTGAGAAATTTAACGTATCCAGGCATGTTACTGAGCGCATCAAAGAGAAGTATGTTGATGTTTACTTCCTGGAATATCTCTTTGAATCGGGTGAACTCCTCGTCATATTTCGACTTAGCTAGCCGACTTGGGAAAGGGACCGGAGGAGTGTAAGTTGGAAGAATCTTCTTCTGGTCTGCCTCGCGACCACCCTTGCGACTGCTAAGGTGGTCACGAGCTTCAGCGGACTCGTCTCTCTTGTGCCTCGTGGTCGGCCTAGCGGTTGCTAGGTCAGTCGCTAGTTCTTCTCCAGGACTCTATGTACTCTTTCTCGCTGTCGGGCTAGCGGTCGCTAGTTCCTCCGAAAAATGTTCTGTATTAGTTCTCGCGACGGGGCTAGTGGTCGCTAGCTCGATCGTGAGCTTCACCTCATTCAGCGTACGACCTTCTTCTCGTTCCGGGTGGTATTGGTAAGTTTTTCACTTCTCAAGTAGATGGCATTGCACTGATTTATCGGGTTGACCTCCGTAGTGCTAGGAAATTGGCCCGACTTTTGTTGTGCATTCTGCTGTGCAGCTATTTGGCTAATCTGGTTCTCCATTATCTTCAAATGTTTGCCCATAGCTGCTACGGTGGATTCGGATCGTAATCCTCGACCGATGAGTACTAATGAATGAATTACTATTTGAATTACCAATTGTTGGTTACTTGCAACCAACCACTGCATCATCTCTTCAAGGCTCAGCTTTTTAGGTCCCATGATCATCCCATAATTAATAGCAAAACCAGATGGTGGTTGCTGAGCATTCTGCGCATTTGCATAGGAAAAATTAGGATGATTCCTATTGCTGGGATGATATGCTTGATTTCCACTCTGATTTCCTTGGAATTGATTTCTTTGGTTCACATAGTGAGCCTCTTCTATGTTATGTGTCATGGCAACAGTCATCTGCCCTTTCCTCTCATCTTCATACTCTTTCTGCAACAAAGTGAATTTTTCTAACAGATCATCATATCTGTTATCTAGCTCTGCAGCGGCAACTTTTCTGATAGGCTGTCACTCCATCGGCTACTGATTTCTATTGGATGCCATCTCCTCTATGATCCTCAATGCCTCATATATTCCTCGATTGAGAAGGCATCCTCCGGCTGAAGCATCTACAATGCCACGAGTGTTAGCGTTAAGACCACTATAGAATTGCGTCACCTGTTGCTCAGGTGAAAAACCATGTTGCGGATATTTTCGGATGAGGCTTCTGAACCTCTCCCAAGCTTCAAACAACGACTCATCTCCCAATTGTGCAAAATGGGAGATCTCAGCAATGATCCTCTGAGCCTTAGCAGGTGGGATGTATTTCGATAAAAATTTCTCGCAGAGCCGCTCCCACGTGGTAATCCTTGAGCGGTCCAAACACTTGAACCACTCTTTCGCCTGACTCCTCAGTGAAAAACCAAACATTCGCATTCGGATGGCATCAGCTGGCACTCCATTTTTCTTGATTGTATCACATATGTCCAGAAATGCCTCCAAATGTGCATTGGGATCTTCAGTAACCCCTCCCCCAAACTGCTCTGCTTGTATCATGCTGATGAGGGCAGGCTTTAACTTAAAGTTATTGGCATTGACGTTCGGCCCCCATCCTCCACCTTGGAACTGATCCGTCGGTGGTCTATACATGTGGTTTAGCTGTAGGGATTATGCTCGGCCTCCAACTTGGCCCATTTGATTATGTAACGCCATTTGGCGTTGCATCGCAGCTAACATCTCCTCCATCTCAGCCATCCGATCATGCCCTTGCGGGTGTCTATCTGTCATTCCTTGTATTCTCTCTTCTTTCTTTCTTGTGCGATTTTTAAATTTTAGGGTCAAATGGAAGAATTTCTTTCTGCTAAGACCTTGTAATCATGCACTGCAAAAGAAGACAAAAACCAGATCAAACCAAGCAAAGCACAAATTATTATTATTATTATTATTATTATTATTATTATTATTATTATTATTTATTTTTTAGCCTGAATTAATAACTACAATTCAGAAAATTATCACTATGAAATCTACACAGTCCCCGGCAACCAAAATTTGATCGCTATAATTTCTACCAATATAAATGATAGTAAAAACAACAAGTATTATATCATATCCACATAGACTGATATTCGAAAACACAGTGAATAATTAATACATAATCTTTACTTATTATCCAGGCGACAAATATCAAGAGAGATGATTATAAAACTAGGTACAAATAAAATAAGAATAAACTAAGATATGAAAGACTGATCCTAGGGATGTATATAACCTAACCAGATTCACCCAATTAACCTATTAATCTGTTTACCAATTTAAACAAGTCAAAGATGAAAGATCACATAAGTAACCATCAATTTCAGTTACGATAATTGTGGATGTAGATTACTAATTTACCTATTATTGTTACGTCTCAAGGTGGAAATTAGCAACTCCAAAAAGCTCACAAAGAATATGCTTCCTACAGATGTTCCTATCTCGATTCGACTCAAGCTTACCAGACAGTATTCAAGATCGATTGACAATCAAAACTGTTAAGTATTCAACTGGTAACTATGTATGCATTAAAGTTGATCAGAAATTAACACATAAGATCAAGCTCCATGAATCACAAATCTATGATGGAAAGTAAAACAGTAACAACAGATAAATCAAAGAAATCTAGTCAGACATACAAACCCTAGGATCAATACAGAATTTAGCTACGCATCATTAAAATACCAAAGCAATAATTAAATAAATGAAACATAAACTTAATTGAAAAGATAAAACCGTAGGAATCCACGATGAAGAATGTAACAACTCGAATCGTAAATAAATCTGAAACATGCAGGAATCTAAAGTCTAGAATGTAAATAATCTAAAGCTATACTATGAAATTGAAGAACAAGTATGAAAACAATGAAAACTAGGGAAAAAATGCAGATTTTAGAGTTTGGTATGAGTTGGGGCGCTAAAGGATGGTTTGGGGTATATATAGCTAATGGGCTGAAGCCCCAATTCGCGTCAGGCCATAGCGCCTAACGGCCAGCCTAGCGGTCACTAGCTATGAGACAGAAGCTTTTGGGCTGAACTCGCGGCCACCCTCGCGACCGCTAGGGTAGTCGCTAGCTTCGATCTTGTGACTTATTGTTCGCTCTGCTCACTCGCGTCCAAACTCCGAATTGCGATCTGTTTGCGCCTATGGACTCCTATCGAGATACTCTTTAACATTGTAAACTTTTCACATCCATAATTGTTATATCCATTTCATCCTATTTAGTATCGTTTTAAACAGTTCTTCTTCACATGAAGCTCATGACACAGCTATGCCGCTAGGGTGGCCGCTAGCCTCCTGTTCCTTTTCATCTTTGGTTACTTCTTTGCCTTGTGCATTGATTATCACCTAAAACGCCTACAAAACACCAAAAAGGAACCCCAAGAGTAGTATCTTCTCAAAATGGCTAAAAGCATAACATCAACTATATAAACACACTTAAACTGATCTAAATTCATCCAAATATATCATTCTTATGCTAGTAAAAAGTACGTTTATCAGGAAGAGATACTACCTTTGGTAGAGTTTGCCTATAACAACAGTTATCAGGCCACCATAGGAATGGCTCCCTATGAAGCGTTGTACGGAAGGAAGTGTCGATAGCTACTTTATTGGGACGAAGTGGGCGAGAGAAAGATGTTAGGACCGGAGATAGTTCAACAGACGGTCGAAGTTATCGATCAGATCAAGCGGAGGATCAAGGAAGCTCAGGACAGGCAGAAGTCCTATGCAGACAAGCATCGTACGGATCTTCAGTTCATGGTCAGAGATCGCGTCTTCCTTAAGGTTTTCCCAACGAGAGGAGTCGTTCGTTTTGGGAAGCGAGGTAAGTTGCGATCGAGGTTCGTTGGACCTTTCAAAGTTCTCGAAATGATAAGCCCCGTTTTCTATAGGTTAACGTTACCACCTAGCATCGGAGATGTGCACGACGTCTTTCATGTTTCTCAGTTGAGAAAGTACGTGTTCGACCCAATACACGTGATCAAGCATAATCAGGTAATCCTTGCTCAGGATTTGAGTTACGAGGAGAGACCAGTGGCTATCCTGGAACGGAAAGTCAAGGAGTTGAGGAACAAGCAGATTCCGCTGGTGAAAGTGTTGTCGAATCACCATGGTGAGGAGGAAGCTACGTGGGAGTTGGAGGACAAGTTCAGGGTTCAGTACCCTGAGTTGTTTCTACCATGTGCTTGAAATTTCGGGGATGAAATTTTTCTAAGGAGAGAAGGATGTAATACCTCGTCCATCCTAAGCTTTAGGTTTGCATGGCATATTTTTCGAGAAAGGTCAAAAGGTTGACTCTTTGTTTTGGTGATACGACCATCATGAAACCTCAGGCGTTGTGAAGAGTGTCTTATGATGAATTCATAGACACTAAGTATGCAGGTTTTCGACCACCCACGAAGGTTTGGCACTCCAGGAAAGTTATCGAAAAACCTGACTTTTCATGGGTCTTTTAAAAGCATATCTTGTTTATAGTCATTGTGTCCGGTATTTTATTTCGAGTCCATGGGTACCAAGTTTGCTTATTTTGGAGTCCGTTTGCAAAAGATGTATCGTTTTTTACGTTTTCGAAAGGGATGCTTGCGCAAGCAACTGCGCAGCCCCCTGCTTTTTCCTATAAATATAGCTAGGGCCTTCATTTTCAACGTTCATTTTCTTTGTATCTCTGTGTTTATGGACGAGCCGAGCAGCAGTGCAGCTGCGAGTCACTGAAGAGTGGGGATCGAGCCGGGAGGCTCGGCGGCGCGCCATTATCATTGGCTGCCGCCACCACCACCGATCGACCCTCCCTAAGAAAGACCATTTTTCTATTTTTGTCCTTTTCTTATTTTGATTCCCTCTTTTAGTAGATAGCATAGCATAGAACAAGGGCTTCTAAAGGGACAAGGGGAACAAACAGCCGGAGGACGACCAAAACCGCCGCCGTCGTCATGTTGGCCGACGGGCCACTTTTTGGCTATGGGCCCTTTAGGTTTTGAGTTTCGGGCTATGTGTTCTACTAAATTACAGATTCCGTTATTTCGTTTTTAGCGTTTTTGTATGTCGGGATGTTTTTCGTCGTTTCAAGTTTCTAAAGGAAATACATGCCAGGGTTATCCATTTTCAACATAGTTTGTCATTCCATATTCCTCGTTATGCATATTACTTATGTTTCCATTTTCATGCATCGGTTTTGGATGGTTTATCCTGGATTTGAGGATAGGCATCGATTTTTGAAACTTCTTCGCTGCTAAGTTTTGTGTCAACTTGCATGCATGAATATTTTGAATGTACCATATTATAGGTCTTGATGCCCTGAATATATTTCCCTTCTGTATCGAGTTGATTTGAAAACCCGAAGAGTGCCAAATGTGGGTTCAGAAAGTCGAAAACCTCCGTTTCACTTCGATCTTCGTTTGGATCACATTCTTGCTTTGCTTTGTGGAATGTGACTCCCAAAGTTGTTCCATCTTGTTACCAGGTACCTACCAGTGCGATCGGTGAGGTCGTTGTATATGAGGATATCTCCCAGTAGACATTTTCGACTGTTCGGGTTGGGTTATATATGCTTATTTCGAGTTATTTACTTTGATATTTCAAAAATAAAACATGTGCACCGTGAAAATGTTTTAACGACGTTATTACTGTTCTCTGCTCCGAGATATGGTTCTATTATGATTGTACACGGATTTCTATTCGGTGGGTTGATCACCATCTTGAGTATTGATCGTAAGGGGATGGACCCGAACACGTGGTTATGGTTCTGAAGGGGATAGACCCCGGAAGTCCACACGGAAATGATAATGAAGTGGTTATGGTTCTGAAGGGGATTGACCCCTGAAGCCCACATTGATTTAGCCGGCTGGATACGTTCCGGGCGTGGGCTGGCTGGATATGTTCCGGGCCGAGATATTATGGGCTGGCTAGATATGTTCCGGGTTGAGATATTGTGGGCTAGCTGGATATGTTACGGGTCGAGATATCATGGGCTGGCGGGATACGTTCCGAGCCGTTGTTTTATGATGGGAGTAACAGTAATAACGGGTAGGTATCAAAAAGGAAAATCTCTTTTTGCTTACTTAAAAGTGGGTTTACGTTTTAAAACCTTCTAAGGTAAGTGCTCTGAACACGGTATCATGGATTTTGTTTTATGTTAAAAACCTCAGCTGAGTGTGCTAGTACTCACCCCAAAATCTTTTCAAATATTTTTCACAGATGGAGAAGGGCTGGGTGGGCGACGGTGAGGGGTTGAGCTGCGGGTTCTTTCATGCCATCTGCTTCCGCGATGTTGTATTACATATATGTATTCTGCTATTGATGTGTTCTTGTCCCTTTTATTTTGCTCTTTGATTGGGAACAAGGTTCGCTATGATATTATTATGATGTGAGTCTCGATAAGAGCATACTATGTGGTTGACCGGTCTAGTTAACAGGATGTAATGCTATTTTGTTTCCCTGCATTACTAATAGTTAATCAGGATCACGTTCATTGAAGTTATGTTGTCGATATAATTCTGTTGGTGGATTGTTTGCTCACCCATCCCCTTCAGGATATGTCCTAGTTATAGAAGAGAGATGTCCGATTTTTGGGCACATCTTCTTATTATGTATGCTTTATGTATTCCCCCATTCTTCCCCGCTTCTTAACCCCCACCCCTAATCACACCCCGGCATCCGTGCCTTCCCTCGGGAATTGGGGCGTGACAGATTAAAAGGTTAGAAATTGTATAAGCTTCTTAGATATACAAAAATATTAGAAATCCATCCATGAAAAATGAAGTTATATGCTTTTGTTATTTCATGTGAAATTTGAGAATTTTTGTTAAATGTTTAAGTTGTTAATTAAATATGTTTATATGATGGTTGTAAGCATATATTATGAATTTAGTACAAAGTTGAGCATGTTAAATTTTTTCTTATTATAGTTGAGATATATGAGATTTATATGTTTGTGATCATGATTTTTTGATTGTTGTTTTGAGCATGAATTAATAATAGCGAGTATTGTTTAAGCATGTGTGATTTAATTCATAATTTTTGGAAATTATTGGAAATTATTTCAAGAAATTTTTGAAAACTATAGAGCATGTACTATTGAGATATAATTTTTTTTATGATGGATATTAGTGTATATTATTGATGTATGATGAGGATAATGTGTTGTGTGAATTAATTAGAATTTTTGAAAATTGTTTAAATGATTATTCAAAATTTTGAAAACTATAAAGTGTGGGGTTTTGATGTCAAATTTTTCTATGCCTAATGTTATTAGATATTAATAATCCTATGTTAATATAGTATGTATTGTGAATTTATAGGAATTTATGGAAAAGTTTTGTAAATTGTTTCAAAAGTGCCGAAAATACTAAAGTTAGAAGTTTAGAGTTTCCAATTTATTTTATTAAATATGATCACATATTTAGGCCCAAAAATATGTTTAACATATGCTATGAATTTATGTGATTTTTAAAATGAGGTATAATAATTTTACGTTGAAATGTTTTGTTAAGTGACGTAAGATTTTAAAATATAAAGTGTTATGCTTAAACTAGTTTCATCTATATGTATATTTGGGAATGATTGATTGTTAAAGTGAAATTATGAGATTTATTGGAATATGATTAGTAATAAATTAGAATTTGAGTATATATGTAAGTTAATTGTTCTAAAGATGAATTTTGAGAAATGCATGTATTTGAAGTTGAAAATGACTTGGTTGAAGTATAAATGTATAAAGCATGTTAGTGCGTGAGTAGACTTATGTTTAACGCACAGAGTTATGTTTTACGCCTAGTATAAATATGGATTTCTCTGAATATATACACTAGAACGTGTGAGCCGAATTAGAGGTATAACAATATCTCTTTTATTAGAATCGATTTCATAATTGAAATCATTTTATCGGAAAATAGCTAATACGAGTTCAACCTAATTTATTAGTATGAGGTCTGAAGAAATGATTCGTATCAGTTGAAAACGAGAAATTATAAGTTAGAACTTCGATGAAAAGACGTACCAAATTGATTATAGATACAAAGGCTTTAGAAGGTCTATATTTAGTTAATAAATCATAATAAGATTTAAAAGTTATCGAGTTCCATTAGATTTTGACGATTTTCAAAGATGCGACCGATGTAACACCCTAAATTCATAATTTAAAAATGCTATATTTTCTTAAATCAAGTAGCTAAAGCGGAAGCATGTCATTTTTTTTTATAATAAAATATATAAAATCTCTTGAATAAAAATTATCAAATAATGAATCCAACAAACTCAAATCTAAACTTTGCAAAAGAACTGACGCCAACCAACGACCCAAAGTAAACTATGCAAGACTTAGTAGCATGAGATAAGTTGAAGTTCTAGTAACTCAAATCCAACAACGATAATAAAGGAAAAGAATTTAAACAAAATAACACAAGTCTTGGAAGGAATTAAAAGCGACAAACACCACTAGCACACCCACACCGCACGCCGCCCATGATCAACGACCGAAAATATTTTAGATAAAAAAAGGGGGTGAGCACAAAAACGTACTTAGTGGTGGGGAAGAAGGAATATCATTATTTTATTTGTCAAAACATGTATACATCGCAAAAAAGTAATAGTCAGTCATATTCAACCTCACTGGCTTAAAAATCCTGCCACACAGGCTACGCCACACAAGCAAAAGATACGCCACACAGGCAATGATACGTCACACGTGCTATGATTCGCCACATTGTATGCACACGCCACGTGCAATGATACGCCACACAGGCTATGATTCGCCACACAGGCTATGTCACACAGGCAATGATAAGCCACACAGGCAATGATTCGCCACACAGGCTATGATTCGCCACACAGGCAATGATAAGCCACACAGGCAATGATACGCCACACAGGCTATGATTCACCACACAGGCTATGCCACACAGGCAATGATAAGCCACACATGCAATGATTCGCCACACAGGCAATGATTCTCCACACTAGCTACGCCACACAAGCAATGATACGCCACACAGGCTATGATTCGCCACACAGGCTATGCCACACAAGCAATGATAAGCCACACAGGATATGATTCGCCACACAGGCAATGATAAATCACACAGACTTTCACCATGGATGTAACAAAACATAACAATGATTATCACCATAAACTTACCGATAGTGTGAATCCCACAATAAATATGTTTATTCCATATGTTTATTCCAAATCTCATATTTGCAAATTAAAGATGATTTCACCCACCTTGTTTTGTCGAGCACAATAAATCAATATCAATCAATTCTGGGACGAGGGTCCTAGTTGCGTCGCACCTAGTCAAATAAATATATTAATTTATAAGGGCTTGTACAAACGTTAAATGCAAAACTCTACCCAACACATACTATTTCATAAAACTTAGAGTTATTCCAAGAATTTGTCAAATTATTTCGGGTTACACCTTCATAAGTTAAATAATTGTACAAAGCTACTATTAATCATTATATAGTGTTGACACACTATTTACACACGAAACACAATGACTTATCATCACCTAGATTTTTAAGATAATGTTATGCAAACGCTAACCCTTAACAAACGCACCAGATAGATACTCATTTGCTATTGATCACACTATATTTGGTTGATCACCACATACGTATAACTTCAAATAAAGAAATACAAATTAATTATCAGCCTGACACTCGTGAAGTCGCAAACATTAACATACTCTATAATGGCAGGCTTTAATACAAAGAGTATATTAATTGCTTTTAACTCTAAGAGCACCAACTCATCACACTAAATTTTATGACAAATATTGACACAAAAGGAGAAACACAATTCAATAATAGCTCTCTACATCGTTAATGATAAAGTAAATACACACTCATGTACAAACGTTTTAAAACATATACATAGAATAAAAAGAATACTCATGAATATTAATACAACAACAAACAAAACTTATGGTAATGCCACATCTAATATATCGTCAATGTTACTTGTTCATGCAAAATAGATTCTGTCTAATTACATAATTAATTACAATGCATTTATTTAAGGACGAAGAAATTATACTAAACAAAATTACAACAAAACAGCAAACATAATGTTAATCAAAATCTATCAGGATAAAAACTTGACAACATTACAGAAACATACATCCAAAATCTGAAAACATTTTGAATTGCACTAAAATTTTAAATTAACGGGACCAAATAAAACTTACAGGAAAGGAAAGAAAGCTTCGTTGAACTTGAGCAATTTCTTTTCTTCTCTTTTTGAACGTGTACTCTGTGTGTGCGTGAGAGTGTGTGCGTTGTGTGTGTGGGCTGTGTGCTTTAATCGTTGTGTGCGTGCGTGTATGTGTATATATATATATAATAAAAACCCTAGTCAAGTCATAATCATATTTGAACTCTTGTTAATTAATCTTAATACTAGATACATATATAATAAAACTAGGGCTCAACAAATTAATATTCTACAAAGCCCAATTTGAGAATAAATAATATAATTTGATAATTTTCATAAGCCCAAAATTTATTTTATTACTAGCCAATATCTGTAAAGTAATATTTGAAGGCCCTAAAATAAATTATGAAGTTCCTTTTCTAGCTAGGGGCGCAACTATGGACTCCCTCAAGTCCAATACAAATTCTAGCACGTCAAATACTCACAAATCCAACACAAAAGATTTAAATTTAAAGCAAATTAAATCAAGCAAAAAGTGGGGTTACAACCCTACCCACTTAATAAAAATTTCGTCCTCGAAATTTGTCTTACCAGGTGCTATTAGGGACGGGTACTTAGCTAGAATTTCATCATCATGCTCCCAAGTCGCTTCCTCAGGGCCATGGCGACTCCACTGTATTTTAATTAAGGTCACGCGTCGATTCTTTAACTCGTGGATTTTTCAATCTAAAATCGCGATAGGTTCTTCCTCGTAGGTTAAATCCTTATTAAGCGATATACCACCATAAGACACCACATGACTCGGGTCATGCATATACTTCCTCAACATTGAAACATGAAAAACATTATGCACGGATGACAGCTCAGGCAATAACGCAAAACGATAAGCAACATCTCCAATCTTTTCCAAAATCTCAAACGGTCCAATAAAGCGAGGTCTTAACTTTCCTTTCTTACCAAATCTCAAAACTCCCCTCATTGGCGCTACCTTCAAAAACACTTTATCACCAACTTCAAAATGCAAATCCTTTCTTCTTTTATTAGCATAAGACTTTTGTCTATCTTGAGCAACTTTGATCCTATCTCGAATTTTCTTGACAACATCAACAGTGTTTTCCACCATCTCGGGTCCTAAAATTTTTCTTTCACCCATTTCATCCCAAAAGACAGGTGATCTACATTTTCTCCCATAGAGTGCCTCATAAGGAGCCATACCAATACTGGAGTGGTAACTATTGTTATAAGCAAACTCTATCAACGACAAGTGTGTCTCCCAACTTCCTCCACTATCCAAGACACAAGTTCTTAACATATCTTCCAAAGTTTGAATCGTTCTTTCTGACTGTCCGTCTGTCTGAGGATGATACGCTGTCGAAAATTTTTACTTTGTACCCAAAGCAAGGTGTAGACTGCCCCAATACCTTGACGTAAAACGTGGGTCTCGATTAGATATAATGGATGTCGGTACCCAATGAAGTCGAACTATCTCCCGAACATATAACTGTGCAAACTTGTCCATCGAAAACGTCATATGCATTGGCACGAAATGCGTTGACTTAGTCAAACGGTCAACAATCACCCAAATTACGTCATTACCTCTCAAAGTTCTTGGAAGTCGAACTATGAAATCCATAGTGATGTGTTCCCACTTCCACTCAGGTATCTCTAAATGCTTTAACAACTCTGATGGTCTTTGATGTTCAGCCTTCACTTGTTGACAAGCCAGACATCGCTCCACATACTTTGCAATTGACCTTTTCATGCCATACCACCAAAAACTCTTCTTTAACTCTCGGTACATCTTGGTGCTACCGGTGTCTTGTGTATCTGATTCGATGTGCCTCATCCATTATCTCTTTCTCAACTCCTCATCCACCGCACACAAATTCTCTTATTATAGTGCAAGTGTCCCATCATGCGTAATTGAAAATCCTCTTGGGTCATCGACACCTCCTTAGCTAGCATCCTTTGTAGAACTCATCATCCTTTTGAGCTTCTCGAATTCTATCTCGCAACGTCGGACGTCTACCAAAGTCGAGATAATAGCATCCGCTTCTTCAGTGTGGTCACTACTTCAAGACTCAATCTTTCAAAATCTTTCACTAACTCTTCTTGTTGAGTTAACCTTCTTACTGTGATTTTTATCCATCCTTCTGCTAAGTGCATCTGCCACAACATTTGCTTTTCCAGAGTGGTACAAAATCTTACAATCATAGTCCTCGACCAACTCCAACCACCTTCGTTGTCTCATGTTTAGCTCTTTTACGTGAAAAATATCTCAAACTCTTGTGGTCGGTATAAATATCACACTTACCCCATAAAGGTAATGTCTCCAAATCTTCAAAGCATGAACAATCACGCCAATTCCAAATCGTGTGTAGGATAATTTAGTTCATGTGGCTTCAACTATCGAGATGCATAAGCCACCACTTTTCCTTCTTGCATCAGCACACATCCTAAACCCTATTTCGACGCGTCACTATAGATTATGTATCCCTTAGAATTATCAGGGATAGTCAAGACTAGAACAGTTACCAACTTCTCTTTTAATATTTGAAAGCTTCTTTCGCACTTCTCCGTCCACTCAAATGGTATTCCTTTCCGTGTCAACTGAGTGAGTGGTCCTGCAATCCTTGAAAACCTTCGATAAATTTTCTATAATATCCTGTCAGTTCAAGAAAACTTCGTATCTTCACGGCGCTTGTCGGCACTTTCCAATTACTTATAACCTCAACCTTTGCTGGATCCACTTCAATTCCTTCTGATGTCACCACGTGTCCAAGAAATCCAATCCGATTCAGCCCAAACTCACACTTTGTAAACTTGGCATACAACTTTTCTTTCCTTAGTATCTCCAAGACTCTGCGCAGATGCGACTCGTGCTCTTCTTGATTTTTAGAGTATATCAAGATGTCATCGATGAAGAGGATCACTAACTTATCCAAATATGGATAAAACACCATATTCATCAAATCCATAAAAACTGCGGGACATTGGACAATCCAAAAGGAATTACCACAAACTCATAGGGACCATATCTTGTTCTAAAAGCCATCTTTGGAATATTATCTTCCTTCACTTTCAATTGATGATATCCAGATCATAGATCTATCTTTGAGAAAACTCATGCACCTTGCAGTTGATCGAAGAGGTCTTAAATTCTCGGTAGATGGTACTTGTTCTTTATTGTAAGTTGATTCAGGTCTCGATAATCGATACACATCCTCATGCTACCATCTTTCTTCTTTACAAAATATACCGGTGCTCCCCATGGTGAACCACTCGGTCGAATATACCCTATATTCAATAATTCTTGTAACTGCGTCTTCAACTCTTCTAACTCCTTTGGTGTCATTTGATATGGAGCCTTAGAAACTGGTGCTGCTCCGAACACAATGTCAATGGTAAACTCCACTTGTCAGTTCAGTGGTAAACCTGGTATTCCTTCAGGAAACACATCGATAAAATCTCGAACCACTTCCACATCCTCCATTGTTGTTCCATCTGTGTTGACCAAAGACATTTACCAAGAACCCTTCAGACTTTTCTTTTCTTAACATCTTCACTGTTTTCATTGCAGATATTATCTTCAGTGGTTTTTCGATCCTTGCTCCGTAGAACGTAAACTCATTCTCTTTCGATATTTGAAAAGTCACTTCTCTCTCATGGCACCTTATAGTGGCGTAATTGCTATTTAACCAGTCCATCCCCAAGATAAAATCAAAGTCATGCATCTCTAAAGCATAAAGATCCCTCGATAATGTTTTTCCTCCCAACACGATTTTCACGCTTTCTACCATCGTATTAGTTCTTAGAGTTTCTCCTGAGGGATTCCTAACATCAAGGGCTATGTTCTTTACGACGCCTAGAGTGGGATTCCAAGTACGTTGCCATAATCGGACTATGGAAAGTGCATGTTATAAACTGGAGGTATATTATTGTTATTCTCCATCTAACCTACATAGGTGATGCATAATAATCAAGCAACTAAGTCTCTTCTAATTTTGAGGACACAAATAAGTAAAAAAATTCAATCAACTCATACTCAAGTTCAACAATAATTTTCACAAAAGTATGCACATCTCTCACATAATGCCATATACAAATCTCCACCACATTTCGTAATATTTGAGAGAGAATCATCACTAATAAGTGCTCACCAAAATCCTTTATCATATCAAAAGCAACGTAAATTACCTCGATCAGGAGCGCGTGCCGGGAATGGGTGGTGCCTTTTGTCACAACCACATAGTATAAAAAATTATTCAATTTTTTAACGTCTACAGGAATGTAGACCCACTCTGATACCACTAAATGTAACACCGTAAATTCATAATTTTAAAATGCTATATTTTCTTAAATAAAATAGCTAAAGCGGAAGCATGTCATTTTTTTTATAATAAAATATATAAAATCTCTTGAATAAAAATTATCAAATAATGAATCCAACAAACTCAAGTCTAAAATTTGCAAAAGAATTGACGCCAACCAACGACCCAAAGCAAACTACGCAATACTTAGTAGCATGAGATAAGTTGAAGTTCTAGTAACTCAAATCCAACAACAATAATAAAGGAAAAGAATTTAAACAAAAATAGCACAAGTCTTAGAAGGAATTAAAAGCGACAAAACACCACTAGTCACACCCACACCGCCACGCCGCTCCATGATCACTGACCTGAAAATATTTTAGATAAAAAAAGGGGTGAGCACAAAAACGTACTTAGTGGTGGGGAACAAGGAATATCATTATTTTATTTGTCAAAACATGTATACATCGCAAAAAAGTAATAGTCAATCATATTCAACCTCACGGCTTAAAAATCCGGCCACACAGGCAAAAGATACGCCACACAGGCTATGATTCACCACACAGGCAATGATACGTCACACAGGCTATGATTCGCCACACAGGCAATGATATGCCACACAGGCTATGATTCGCCACACAGGCTATAATTCGCCACACAGGCAATGATAAGCCACACAGGCTATGATTCGCCATACAGGTAATGATTCGCCACACAGGCAATGATACGCCACACATGCTATGACCACGCTATGCCATTGTGCAATGATAAGCCACACAGGCTATGATTCGCCACACAGGCTATGCCACACAGGCAATGATAAACCACACAGACTTTCACCATGGATGTAACAAAACATAACAATGATTATCACCATAAACTTACCTATAGAGTAAATCCCACAATAAATATGTTTATTCCAAAACACATGTTTGCAATTTAAAGAGAATTTTACCCATAATAAATATGTTTATTCCAAATCTCATATTTGCAAGTTAAAGATGATTTCACCCACCTTGTTTTGTCAAGCACAATAAATCAATATCAATCAATTCTGAGACGAGGGTCCTAGTTGCGCCGCACCTAGTCAAATAAATATATTAATTTATAAGGGCTTGTACAAACATTAAATGCAAAACTCTACCCAACACATACTATTTCATAAAACTTAAAGTCATTCCAAGAATTTGTCAAATTATTTCGAGTTACACTTTCATAAGTTAAATAATTGTACAAAGCTACTATTAATCATTATACAGCGTTGACACACTATTTACACACGAAACACAATGTCATATCATCATCACCTAGATTTTTAAGATAATGTTATGCAAACGCTAACCCTTAACAAACGCACCAGATAGATACTCATTTGCTATTGATCACACTATATTTGGTTGATCACCACATACGTATAACTTCAAATAAAGAAATACAAATTAATTATCAGCCTGACACTCGTGAAGTCGCAAACATTAACATACTCTATAATGGCAGGCTTTAATACAAAGAGTATATTAATTGTTTTTAACTCTAAGAGCACCAACTCTCACACTAAATTTTATGACAAATATTGACACAAAAGGAGAAACATAATTCAATAATAGCTCTCTACATCGTTAATGATAAAGTAAATACAACTCATGTACAAACGTTTTAAAACATATACATAGAATAAAAAGAATACACGTGAATATTAATACAATAACAAACAAAACTTATGGTAATGCCACATCTAATATATCGTCAATGTTACTTGTTCATGCAAAATAGATTCTGTCTAATTACATAATTAATTACAATGCATTTATTTAAGGACGAAGAAATTATACTAAACAAAATTACAACAAAACAGCAAACATAATGTTAATCAAAAACTATAACGATAAAAACTTGAGAATCATACATCCAAAATCTGAAAACATTTTGAATTGCACTAAAATTTTAAATTAACGGGACCAAATAAAACTTACAGGAAAGAAAGCTTCGTTGAACTTGAGCAATTTCTTTTCTTTTCTTTTTGAACGTGTATTCTGTGTGTGCGTGAGAGTGTGTGCGTTGTGTGTGTGGGTTGTGTGCTTTAATAGTTGTGTGCGTGCGTGTATGTGTATATATATATAATAAAAACCCTAATCAAGTCATAATCATATTTGAACTCTTGTTAATTAATCTTAATACTAGATACATATAAAATAAAACTAGGGCTCAACAAATTAATATTCTACAAAGCCCAATTTGAGAATAAATAATATAATTTGACAATTATATAAGCCCAAAACTTAATAATATAATTTGATAATTTTCTTAAGTCCAAAGTTTATTTTATTACTAGCCCATATCTGTAAAGTAATATTTGAAGTCCCTAAAATAAATTATGAAGTTCGTTTTCTAGCTAGGGGCGCAACTATGGACTCCCTCAAGTCCAATACAAATTCTAGCACGTCAAATACTCACAAATCCAACACAAAAGATTTAAATTTAAAGCAAATTAAATCAAGCAAAAAGTGGGGCGTTACAACCGACGTACTAAATTAGTTTCTTACGTAAAGGTGGAGCGCGAAAGTGAACACTAAAGTAAGAAGAAAACTCGTTTTGAGTAGGAGAATATACCAGGTGGGCTTTTTCTCCTCAAAGATAAAATGAAATGATAAATGTTTAATTTACGATGCTTTCTTTTGAGAAATTGATGATGAAATGCTATTATTTAATTACCTGCCCAAAATATTTATATTTTATGCATGGATCCTATCAGTGTTGGTTCGCCAACGTAAGTTTAATCAAATTCGGATCCCATGATAGAAGGAGAATTCCTAGTAAGGGTTAACGTGTACACTAGGTAACTGTACTCGCTGAAAGGTTTTCTCGACCGGTCACGGCGTCCGTGGAAGGAGGCCTCATTCTACTACGTAAGATGAGTTATATGAAATGGGATATGGATCATACAGACATAAAATATGTTTGGCCAGACAAAGTTTATGGAAAATGACAGAAAATGTTTAGTAAGCATGAGCATTTCAAATAAAACCTCGTGTGTTACTGATGGGACAGTGTAATTCAAAGTTATGATGTATGTTTTTGGCATAAGTCCACTGATTCTTTGTACTCAGCCCTGCATGTTTATTTTTAAATGTGCAGGTTGAGCTGGTGATGGGATGGAGCAGTGTTGAGTAGTAGGAAACTTTTGTCGCTGATAGTAGAACCTTGAGTGCACATCTTCATATGTGTATATCACATGTTTTCCGCTGCAAGAACACTAAGTTATATTTTGATCAGAGACCTAGATTCATTTAGATTAGTTGAACCCTTTTTGTTAAGGATCCGATGGTCTAGTATCTCGTATGTAAATTATGTTTACTTTAATCTCCAATACTTTGAAGTTTTTAGAAGTTTTCTTGATATATATCTCACAATTCGATGTCCCATTTTCTTTTCCCACTTCTTAATTTCCAACCTAAGTAATAGTCCCAGCTAATCCTTCCTTAAGGATAGTGGGCTATTACAAAGTGGTATCAGAGTAGTTCGTTTTTCTTGAATCCAAAACTTCCTTCAAGTTAAAACAAGTCTAGATCAAGTCACTAGACTTATAAGAGGTCAGTGGACTATGCTCAACACTGCATCACATCAAGCTCAACCAGAATGAGGTAAATGACTTTTTCTCAGTTTGAAAATGAAAAGTTTAAAGGTGGAAAATGAAAGAAATTATGTTTTAAGTTGTGAAAAGAAAAGAGATATGAGAGTGTTGACAATGATATGTCAAAAGTGATATGTTTGAATTCTTGAAATTCAAGGAGATTTATTGTTATAAATGAGTTATGTTATTAATGTTTAAAATTTGTATTCCAATTTCAAGTTGTTTATGATAATGGATATTTTATCCCAAAAGAACATAGACCGTATAAGGCGTATGATCCCTTTTGCGAAAGAACATAGAAATATGAATTACGAGAATTTTATTCCATCATGAGAACAAAAGCAAGGATGGAAATGAGGACAAAATCGAGGATGGAAATAAAAATAATACGAATTGACAAACGAGAACAACGAAAACAAAGTGAAGAAAATTAAAGGATCAAGATGGAAATGATGATGGCGACAATTGAAGGATGATTTTGAGCTGATTTATGTCATTATGCAATAGTGACATGAGTATAGTCTTTCCCTTGGATGTTCACGCTCGACGGAACTCCAAATTGACTATGACTTTTACGTTAGAAACGAAATAGAGATGTGATTAAAGAATCAGTTGAGGATAGTCTTGTGACACTACAAGAACACAGCAGAATAGAGACGGAAACTACGACGGAAAGTCTTCCGTTGCAAATCTACGACGGACTCGCGATGGGACTACGACGGATTGTAGTATTTATGTTTAACTACGACATCTACAACGGAACAACGATGGAATATTCCGGAAATTTTTTAACTACGACATCTACAACGGATTTAACAACGGATACTTTTTTTTTATAAAAAATTAACTACGGAATAGATCCGTTGTTAGAATTTATTAAAAATATTATTTATAAAGAAATAAAAAATTATTAGCCCATTTCATACGACCATACGCTAATTTATTTCCATTTGACATATGAACCCTAATTCTCTCTCTCTCTCTCTCTCTCCCTATCTCTCTCGCGCATCCTAATTCCTCCGCCTCCTTGCTACATCTTCTTCGTTCCTCGCCGTCCTCCGCTGTCCCTACGTCGTCCCTTGCCGTCACTGTGCCGTCGTTGTCCCTCGCCGTCTCTCTTGCGCATCCTAATTCCTCAACCTCCCTGTTGCATCTTCTTCGTTCCTCGCCGTCCTCCGCTGCCCCTACGACGTTCCTCGTCGTCACTGTGCCATCACCATTTCTCGCCGTCACTATGCCGTCGCTGTCCCTCGCCGAAGGTATCAATATTCAGATTCAGTTTTCGTTTCACACATAATTGTATGAATGTTAGGATGACTTTTGAAGTTTTGATTAAAATTTTTGTGCGAGTGAGAGGAGATAGTGAAAGATTCAATCACACAATAGTAGAAAAGATTTCAATCACACAATTTTTGTGCGTTGATTAAAAGAGGAGGGCATAGTGTGTGTGCGTGACTGCGTGTTGTGTGTGTTTTCTTCGATACAGAAGACTGGGAGAAAGAAAACAAAGTTTTTGAAGAAAAAGTTGCCTCCAAATCATGCTAATAAGCCTAAGTTGTATCGCTTTTGTTGGATCCATGATAATACCTGAGTCCTTATTTTCTGATTTTAGAAACCTGTGTTCTTTTTTGTACGTTTTAGTCTCGTCTCGTCTCGTCTGTGTGCGTTTGGTTTCTAATTGTGCGAATTGGGAATTTGTGCTGTTCATTTTAATTTCAATCCCCTCCCCCCCCGAGGACTTGGTGAAGATAGATTTTTAGATAGTAAACGTGATTGGTTGACTCTTTTTTTTTGTGAATGGATTTTTTTTGGGGTGTGAATTGAGTCTATGCATGCCAAATGTTTGTTAATTTGTCTGAACAATGCTTGCAATATTTTTGGAATTTTCGTTTCATAGAAAGTTAAAGGAGCTGTTCATGTCGAAACTTTTGATCTTGATGAGTAGTTTTCTTGAAGGGGTTAGGGGAATTATATGAAGAAAAGAAATTGTAGCGCTAAGATGCTTGATAGTTGATACACCACCAGATATAGTAACAAAGAACTAACTTTCAAAATTCCATAAACAGTGAGAACTATTTATGAAATAAGTGAATATTGATGTTACATGGTGTCTTCTTACACGGACAGTAAATCACATGGGCATTATCCCTTGTCTTATGAGTTTGTTTATCTTGTAAATTTATATATCCTCAACAAATCCTCTAAATTTCAACTAGGAAACATCTAAACCACAATTGCCATTTATGTCCTAAGTAGCATAATTTACAAATCTGTTACCCTTGGAATGAATTGTCGTGTACCATCTTTCTCTAGATTATGGCTGTTGGACTCACTGGAGTCCCGTAAGTCCAGTGAGTAGTTGAGTTGTGATTATTTGTATCTATCAGACTGGAATATAAACTATCTCTATTGGGAAAAAGAAGCTGTTGAGGCAAAAGTAGGCGAGAAATTGTTTATGAGCTGTGCAATCTGATTAGCTGTTTCTGGTTATAGTTCTACTTCATCCCTGTTGCATGACTTTTATCTCTGTTACTAAAAAGTTGCTCATGTGAATGCAGCTGAGAAGGAGTTCCGAAAGAGCAGTAATTTGCAGCCTTTCATTCTCTCCAACTGCCCGATGGCTGGCTGTTTCAAGTTATAAGGGAGCTGTCCATGTTTTCAGCTTAAAGGTTGGCTTAGGATCTTCAAGGACTACTCATTCACAAGTAGCAGAAACATATGGCCTTCATCCACTTTCCATGTCACTTCTTTCCTTCATTAAAGGTAGTTTGTATAAAGTTGTTTTATTCTATTCCGTGTTCCTCTTATATCCACGTCACATCTAATTTCTAGCTGAGATTCGAGTTGTTACTGTTTTTTTATTCCCTGCCCTTTACTGATCTGAGTTGAGTGATGACCCCTATTTTCTTTCTCATGTGAAGTTCCAAGGGTTGAGATCGAGATCGTTGGATTCGTTTTCTTTGCACCAATAACAGTTAGTTTCTTCTATCTTCAGTAAAACTTCTCGACTGGGGGGAAGAAGGCCACAGAACACAGGCTGAATTAGCTTCCCTTCGAGCAGCTTTCGCCCAAGAAGTTGTTGTATGGCACAAGCTTGATGTAACAAAGGTAATCAGTTTGCTTTTTAAGATATTTGATCATTGCTTGTCCTTTTATCTTCTACTGCGAAAAATTATGAACTATGACACTTAAAAAAAAATATCAATAGAACACTTAAAAAAGAATGAAAATGAGTATTCTTATTGGAAAACTAAATAAAAATAGTAGCTTGATATTATTTTTTCATAGAATTTCAAAATATAATATAGGTGTAAAATTATTTTCAAGATAAAATACTTAAATATAAGTATTATAAATGTGTGTTGATGATACATTTGGATTGGAGTTTGGCTATGAAAATGGGTACTAATAATCATGTGGGAATGTACCCTTTGCCAGGTCTATTTTGCAGGCCTTTGAAACTACTCAATTATTTTCTTGCTTGTATTTCTGTTAAGATTGGTACCTGAAGCATTAGTTTAGAATAATATTTTTTCGAGCATACAAAGACTTGATCATGCCTTTGTGGTGAATTGCTTTTTCAGTTCGTTGGAGCTACGTTGGACGTCTCGGAGCTGAACATACAGAAAGACAACGGCCATTTGGGAATGCCGCGTAATGTCTGTTGTGTGGTAGTCGAATATCTACCTGGAGGCACCCTTAAGAATTTCCTAATTAGAAATTCGAGCCAACATGTTCTCAGCACAGATGAAGTGTCGGAGGTAGATAGGAGAAATGTTCAAATGAGGGCGCGAGACGAGGCACTAGAACATTTTCAAGCTCAGTTATGCACTCAACATGAGGCTTTCCAACGGTTCATGTCGGGTTCCACTAGCGGTACAGGACATCCACCATCTTCATCTGGTTGATTATCATTGACTTGTAGCATCATTGCATATTGGATATATTAGAATTTGGTTATGGATTATGTTTACGTTTACTTTTGGATTATGTTATGGATTGTATTTGTGGATTATGTTATGTTATAGATTACGTTTATAAATTATTTTGTGTTTCGAAATTGGTGTGCATTTTGTTGAATTTTTTTATTTAACATTTTTAAGATGAATTTTCAATTTGAACATGTTTTATAATTATTTTGGTTTAGAAGATTCATTTAAAAAAAAAAAAATACAAAAAACAACGACGGACTAGCAACGGAACACTCATAACCAAGTGTATTGAAATTAGCGATGGAATTATATCCGTTGCAGTTAACAACGGAAAATTCCGTCTCAAATCCGTTGCAGTTAGCGACGGAAAATTCCGTTGTTAATCAACGATGGAAAATTCCGTCTCAATTCC
Source organism: Salvia rosmarinus (assembly GCA_036937905.1). Classification (NCBI taxonomy): domain Eukaryota; kingdom Viridiplantae; phylum Streptophyta; class Magnoliopsida; order Lamiales; family Lamiaceae; genus Salvia; species Salvia rosmarinus. Next base: position 45,793,062 of record CM072814.1, on the reverse strand, counting down.
GTTGCTAATCTACGACGGAAGGTGATCCATTTTTTACGACGGATTTTGCCGTCTCTGTTCCGTCGTTAGTTTAGCAACGGAACATAATCCGTCGCTAATCTAATTTAGCAACCATGATTTTTGATTCGGGACGTTTTTGTAGCAATTCCGTCGTTAAGAGGTTTTAGCAACGGATTTTTAAGGTTTAGAACGGATTTTTCCGTCGCTATTCAACTGTTTTCTTGTAGTGTGATTTACATAGAATGAGAGATCCATAGTGTGATAGGAATCTTAGAATACTGTTTGGTTTTGTTTTGTGCTTTTTATTGTTATTCTTATGCATGTTGTTTCCTATGATTTGTTATATTTATGTCGTCGTTTTGAAATGTATCATTCGATAAGAGCTATCATATATTGAAGAACATCTCGATATGATGAGTTCGTAAGATGCAAACGGATCGCAGAGTTCGATACAAAGTTCGAGCGAGGAGAGAACGGATCATTTCTTCAAAGTCGCGACGTGCCCCATCGCCGTGCATTTGGCTGGCAACCTCGCACCGGCGCTGGCAACCTCGCGCAAGGCCAAGACACCGAGCGCCGAGCTTCGCCACAGCCTCCACACGTGTTCGCCCAATCCAACGCTCTCACGATAGCGCTTGTTTGGCGCCTCTCAAATGCTTGAGCGCCTGCTCACCCTTTGCGCGCACCGCGAAGCGCCACTGTCGCGCCGCCTCCGCGTGCCCGCCAACCACAGGCGCCCGCCGCCTCCCGCACCCGCTCACTTTGAGCCGGTGCTCACTTCTGAGACAGAAGCACCCGATCAACGAGCGCTCAGTCTCAACCAGCGCTCACCTTTGGAACAGAACAACCCGATCAGCGAGCGCTCAATCTCAACCGGCGCTCACTTTAAAACAGAAGACCCCGCACCGTGCTCGCTCAGCGTGCAACCGGTGCTCACTAACTGTTATATATATAAGCGCATTACCGAGTTAGGGAAACTTGATCGATTTCTGTGACCACTTTTCTTCAATATTTTTCTGGGAGCTTTCCGACGACGACAGAGATAGAAACAATAGATTAGAGTATTAATTCTTGCTTTTCACTCTTTTCGATTTACGTATTTCATGTTGGATTATTTCTTGCATTTTATGTTGGATTATTCCTTGCCTTTCATTCCTTGTGATTTCTGAAGAATTCGAACACACAATATATATTGGATATTTGCTTTTCGTATTAATTCTATTTCTCCTATCATTCTACAAATTTCGTTCTATGCAATTGATATTGGAATTTAGTATTATGTTGAATCTTTCTCCGTTGAATTTCATTGCTTTTTGTTTGATGATTTTAGTTTAGTTTGTTCTACGTTTAAGCTTCCTGCATCGTGATGAGTCCAACAAACTCAAGTCTAAACTTTACAAAAGAACTGACCCCAACCAACGATCCAAAACAAACTACGCAAGACTTAATAGCATGAGATACGTTGGAGTTCTAGTAACTCAAATCTTACAACGATTATAAAGGAAAAGAAATTAAAAAAAAAACATAACACAAGTCTTGGAAGGAATTAAAAGCAATATAACATCACTAGGCACACACACACCGTCATGCCACTCCATGATCACTGACCTGAAAATATTTTACATAAAAAGGGGGTGAGCACACAAAACGTACTCAGTGGTGGGGAAAAAGGAATATCATTATTTTATTTGTCAAAACGTGTATTCATCGCAAGAAAGTAATAGTCAATCATATTCAACCTCACCGGTTTAAAATCACGCCACAGTGCTATGCCACTGACGATGATCGCCACGGTATGGTTACGCCACAGCTCGCCCATAGTTCGCCACACAGCTACGCCACATACATACGCCGCCACGGCTATGGTTCGCCACAGGCTACGCCACATAGCCACGCCACAGCTACGCCACATAGTACGCCACACAGGCTATGGTTCGCCACACAGGTTACGCCACATAGTACGCCACACAGGCTTTCACCATGGATGTAACAAAACACAACAATGATTATCACCATGAACTTACAGATAGAGTAAATCTCATAATAAATATGTTTATTGCAAATCACATGTTTGCAATTTAAAGAGAATTTTACCCACAATAGATATGTTTATTCCAAATCACATATTTGCAAGTTAAGAAGATTTCACCCACCTTATTTTGTCGAGCACAACAAATCCAAATCAATCAATTTTGGGACGAGGGTCCTAGTTGCTCCGCACCTATTTCAATAAATACAAATAATCTTATATGGGCCTAAAAGAAATCTTAATTGCAATTCCTTAAACAAAACTAACTATCATTACAAAGTTGATGGGCCATTTTTGAAAAATAAATAAATAAATATCTCTACTTTTATTTAAGAAAATATAGCATTTTTAAATTAAGAATTTGGGGTGTTACATTTAGTGGTATTATTTATTCTCAAATTGGGCCTTGTACAATATTAATTTATTAATCCCAAGTTTTATTTTATATTTATCTAAGATTAAGATTTAATTAATAAGAGTTCAAATAGGATTAGGACTCTATTAGAGTTTTATTTATATATATAGAGAGAGATATGTGTACACACGCACACCATTCCACAACTATTGAAAATTGCAAAATAATAATAATTTCTTCTTCTCCCATCTTCTCGGTAATTTTGGATTGTTCAAGTCAACACAGTGAGTTTTAATAATCTGATATGCTGATTGCTACCTTCAAGATATCTTCTTCCCTTTCATGATTTACCACCACAGTCACAACCGTGAGTATTCACATGATTACATTTATAGCATATTAAGTTTTATCCTACTCTAATTATTTTGTATTGATATTATTTTAAAATGCCGTCGATTTTCTTCAAAATTTGGGCGCTTATGTTGTAAAGTGCTTATTTTAATTGTTCATTTTTTTAACTTTAAATCTGTGCGTGATTTTTTTCTGTCTATGCGTTGGACCAAAGGAGGACGACTGGTGAAATTAGAAATCTTGTTATTTGATTCTGCTTTTTTTTTTTTCTGGAGAGCGGAGAAAAATTAGATCCATCAAAACTTGAATTATGTGCTGTTTATCTGCAAAATGTGAACCCAGTGCAGAGAAAAATTAAGTTTTTAAAGTGGTTGTTGACTACATAATATTAAATAAATAGTGTGGTTCTGCTGAAAATTTTAATTAGAGTAACTAGGTAACTAAAAGTATTAAATTTAACTTGGTTCCTAGTTGTTTCAAAAGTATACGTATTTTTTTCTTTTCTATTGGTCGTAGCTTTTAGTGAAATTTGAGTTATACACATTAAACCTTAAAGTATACATATGAACATATAGTTCGTTTGAGAATTTGTTTTTTTTTTAGTTAAAGCTTTGTATAAGCTCTTATAAACCAATATATTTATTGAATTAGGTGCGGTGCAACTAGGACCCTCGTCCCAGAATTGATTGATTTTGTTTTTTGGTGCTCGACAAAATAAGGTGAGTGAAATCTTCTTAACTTGAAAATATGTGATTTGAAATAAACATATCTATTGTGGGTGAAATCTTCTTAACTTGCAAATATGTGATTTGGAATAAACATATCTATTGTGGGTGAAATCTTCTTAACTTGCAAATATGTGATTTGGAATAAACATATCTATTGTGGGTGAAATCATCTTTAACTTGCAAATATGTTATTTGGAATAAACATATTTATTGTGGAATTTATTTTATCTGTAAGTTTATGGTGATAATCATTGTTGTGTTTTGTTACATCCATGGTGAAAGCCTGTGGCGATTATTACCATTATAGCACGTGTGGCGTACCATGTGGCGTAGCTATGTGGCGAACCATAGCGAACGTGTGGCGTATTATTAACTATGTGGCGAGCACGTGTGGCGAACCATAGCACGTGTGGCGTACTATGTGGCGTAGCTTGTGTGGCGAACCATAGCCTGTGTGGCATACTATGTGGCGTAGCCTGTGATGGCGAACCATAGCTTGTGTGGCATACTATGTGGCGTAGTCTGTGTGGCGAACCATAGCCTGTGTGGCATACTATGTGGCGTAGCCTGTGTGGCGAACCATAGCCTGTGTGGCGTACTATGTGGCGTAGCCTGTGTGGCGAACCATAGCCTGTGTGGAGAACCATAGCCTATGTGGCGTATCATAGCCTGTGTGGCGTAACTTTTGCCTGTGTGACGTAGCCTGTGTGGCAGGATTTTTAAACCGGTGAGGTTGAATATGATTGACTATTACTTTCTTGCGATGTATACACGTTTTGACAAATAAAATAATGATATTCCTTGTTCCCCACCACTGAGTACGTTTTTGTGCTCACCCCATTTTTATCTAAAATATTAGGGTATTAACTAGGGATTGATAACTCCTAGTTAGATTGCTTTCATTTATATTTTATTTTTCGCATTTCAATTTCCGTTTGTTTCAAAATCCCCGTTGGTATTAGAGTGTTTAGAATTTATCGTTTTTATGTACGACACGAACAATAAGCCCTGTTAAGTTTTCCTTGAGAGACGACTTGGGTTAACTTTCCCTCTACAATCACCTCATTCGATTATGAGTCAATTAAAATAGTACTTTTAGTTGAAACAAATTTCGGCGTCGTTGCCGGGGAAAACTTTAGGCGTATTTTTCGTGTTGATTATTTTCTGTGTTTCTTTTCGTTTTTATTTTGTTATTCTCCAGTTGCGTGTGATTTGTTCTTGTTTGAGTGTTGTGTATGTTAGGTCGTCGCAGTCTCAATAGACCGCTAGCTACCCCGTTGGACAACACTCGAAGGTCTAAAAGATCGCTTATTCCGGAACTAGAGGACTATTGTGCCACTTTTGTGAGTGGTGAACAGTGTGAGTTGTTAACCAAAAGATCATCCATCTTTTGAGAATACACCCCACCGAGAGAAATGGGTGAAAATGCGAGTAATCGCGTGACTTCTGCTGCACCAATAATTGGGGCCGCCACCTCTCATTGTTCTTGGACCAAGAGACCCGTGACTATGAGCTTAAGCTAAATCATTTCTCACTCATGCCCACTTTCATGGGCTCGATAGTGAGGATGTTTTGGGATTCATCGAGAATCGCTCGGTGTTGCAGCGATCTTCACCGGGAGGAATAATTGAAGACAGCTGAAGATACGTTGTTTCCCGTATACCCTGAAGGATACGACAAAGTCTTGGTTTCTGGCACTCACGGCCAACTCTCTGTAGAATTGGAATGGCATGGTAGATAAGTTTATGACTAAATACTACCCAAATAAGAAAAGTCAAGAGTTCAGGTCACAGATCCTGACCTTTAATCAAACGTCAGACGAGCCATTCCATGAAGATTGGGAACGGTTCAAGGACTTATTGCAGAAGTGCCCTCACCATGCCTTGTCAGATCAGATTCTTTATGTCACGCCCCAATTCCCGAGGAAGGCACGGATCCCGGGGTGTGATTAGGGGTGGGGGTTAAGCGGGGAAGAAGGGGATACATATAACATACACGATAAGAAGATATGACCATGAAATCAAAAGATCTCCTCTATAACTAGGACATATCACGAAGGGAGGGGTGCAAACAATCCACCAAGTAATAATATCGATACCATAACCACAAAGAACATGATCTTGGTTTATAATAAGTAATGCAAGAAAGCAAAATAGCATTACATCCCATTGACTAGACCGGTCAACCACATAGATGCTCATATTGAGACTCACAAAGATAACAACATAAAAGAAAATCTTGTTCCCCATCGTAAAGCAAAACAAGGGACAAGAATACATCAACATCGAATACGTATATAACATAACATCGCGGAAGCATAGCATGAAGAACCCGCAGCTCCACCCCCTCGCCGCCGTCCGGCCCTCCTCCATCCGTGAAAAGATTTGAAAAGAGTTTGGGGTGAGTACTAGCGCACTCGGTTGGGGTTTTATCATAAATCAAAAGAATCATGATGTCAGTGTCAGAGCACTTACCTTAGAAGGTTTTAAACGTAAATCCACTTCTAAGTAAGCAAATAGATTTTTCATTTTCGATACCGATCCATTATTCGTTGTTCTCATCATAGAACCAAGAACCACGGCTCGAACGTATCCCATCACATCTCATTCATTCGCCGGAACATATCAATATCTCGGCCGGAACATATCCGATCGCCCATGCCCGAACGTATCCGGCGGTTAACTCGGTGTGGACTTGAGGTCAATCCCGTCGTAACCATAACCACCTCATTACCATTTCCGTGTGGACTTAGGGGTCTATCCCCTTCGTAACCATAACCACGTGTTCGGGTCTATCCCTTACGATCAATACTCAAGATGGTGATCAACCCACCGAATAGAGATCCGTGCACAATCATGATAGAACCATATCTCGGATCGAGAGAACAAGAATAACTTCACCAAAACATTTACGGCGCACATGTTTTATTTTGAAATTTCGTAGTAAATAACTCAAAATAAGCATATATAACCCAACTCGAATGTATTTAAAACGTCAACCGAGAGATATCTACGGATCCGATGACTTCACCGATCGCCTGGTGGTAGGTACCGTAACAAGATGGAACAACCTTTGGGGTCACATCTCACAAAGCAAAGCAACATCGTGATCCAAACGAAGATCAAGCAAAACTAGGTTTTCGACTTTTCGAACCCATATTTGGCACTCTCCGGTTTTCAAATCAACTCGATGCGTAAGGAAATATATTCAGGGCATCAAGACCTATAATAGGTATTTTCAAAATATGCATGCATGCAAGTTGACTCAAATCTTAGCAACAAGAAGCTTCAAAAATCGATGCTATCCTCGGATCTAGGATAAACCATCCAAAATCGATGCATGAAAATGGAAACATAAGCAATATGCATAACGACTAACATGGAATGACAAACTACATTGAAAATGGATAACCGGGCATGTATTTCTTTAGAAAACTCAAGCAACGGAAAACATCCCGACATGCGTAAACGCGAAAAAAAAAAAAGCGGAATCGGTACTTTAGTGGAATGCATAGCTCGGAACTCAAAACCTAAAGGACCAGAGCAGGTGGTCTGTCGGCCACCAAACGGCGGACAAAGGTCACGGCGGTGGTAATGGGCGGGCGGCGGTTTGGCCGAATATCGGCAGCCTCGGCGTTTTCGCCTCGTCCCTTTAGAATCCCGAGTTCTATGCTATACGATCTACTAAAAGGAGGAATCAAAACAAGAAAAGGATAAAATAGAAAACGGGCTGCCGGGGGTGGTCGATCGGCGGTGGTGGCGGCAAGAACAAGTAATGGCGCGCCGCCGAGCCTCCCGCCGATCTCCACTCCTCCTCCAGCCGCAGCAGTACACAGAGCTGCTCGGCTCGTCCGTAAACACAGAGAGGCGAAGGAAATGAACGTTGAAAATGAAGGCCCTAGCCTCCTATTTATAGGAAAAAGAGGGTCACAAGAATTGCATAAGCTGCCCTTTTTCGAAAACGCAAAAGCGACGCAACTTTTGCAAACGGACTCAAATTTAGCAAACTTGGTACCCATGGACATGAAATAAAATACCGGACACAATGACTATAAACAAGATATGCTTTAAAAGATCCATGAAAAGTCCGGTTTTCGATAACTTCCCGAGTGCCAAACCTTCATGGGTGGTCGAAAACACATACTTAGTGTTTATGAATTCGTCATAAGACACCCTTCACAACGCCCGAGGTTTCGTGACGGTCAGATCACGAAACAAAAGCTTCATGCAAAGCGAGAAGCTTAAAAAAGTCAACCTCCTTAGAAAAATTTCACCAGAAATTTCAAACACGTGGAGGAAACAAACATTGAGCCGAACTTGTCTTCCAATTCCAACCTCGGTGCTTACAACACCTTTAGATGGAATATTACAACCCTCGATCCAAGATAGCCCTCGCCTTCCTCGTAACTAAGCAGAACACTCGTCATGCTTGATCACGTGTTTTGGTCGAACACTCACTTTCTCGGTGAGAAACGTGAAACAATGAACATCTCCTCGCTGGGTGGCAAAGAGCAGCGGGGCCTATCCTCTCAAGAAAAAGGTCCGCGAACTTTGGTCGAACACCTCGTTTCCCAAAATGATCCGACTCGACGCTGGGACCTTAAGGAAAACTTCGACTCCGATCATGAGCGAAGATCCCGACGCTTGTCGGCATAGGACTTCGATCTGCCTTCGCTTGATCCTTATTTGGATCGATCGATAACCTCGACCGTCTGTTGAACTATCTCCGGTCCTAACATCTTTCTCTCGCCCACTTCGTCCCAATAAAGTGGCGATCGACACTTCCTTCCGTTCAACGCCTCATGGGAGCCATTCCTATGGTGGCTCGATAAGCTGTTGTTATAGGAAAACTCCATCAAAGGTAGTATCTCTTCCCAATTTCCTCCTCTATCGGCCACGACTGCTCGCAGCATATCTTCCAAGACTTGAATCGTCCTTTCCGACTGACCGTCAGTCTGAGGATGGAATGCCGATTAAGATTGACTTGGTCCCCACGGCTTCCTCGCAGACTTCTCCAAAACCTCGACGTGAACCTCGGGCCACGATCGACGTAATCGATACCGCACACCATGTAACCGTCGATTTCTCTAACGTAAAGTCGAGCAAGCTTATCTAACTCGTACATCATCCGAATCGGTAAGAAATGAGTGACTTCGTCGATCTATCAACGACAACCCATATAGCGGTGTTTCTCTCGTTGACCTGGAAAACTCACCACAAAATCCATACCGATATGATCTCATTTCCATTCGGGATTGGTAGCGGTTTCAACAAACCCGACGGACGTTGGTGCACGACTTTCTTGGCGACAAGCCAAACAACGTTCCACAAACGCTGCTACATCCTTTTTCATTCCTTCCCACCAAAAGTTCCTCTTAAGGTCTCTGACATTTTGGTGCTTCCTGGACGAGTCAGATATGGTGCCTCATGAGCTTCACTCATGATTTTATCTCTCAATTCCTATTGAGTGGCACACATAACCTTCCTCGGAATAATAGCGCGTTATCCTTCGCCCATGAAACCCTTGCTATCTTCTAGCCTTGCTTTCAAACGCATCCTTTCCAAGAACTCATCTCCTCGCGCGCTCACGATGGCTTCTCTCAGTCCGGCTTAGTTATCAAAGCTACGGCGAATCCTTGACCGATTCCGCGGGTGAATCACTTCAGCCGAGCTTCTCAAAATCTCGAATAAGCTCTTTCTCTCAGAAGAAGATATCCCAACTTCGCCTCGACTTGCGACTAAGGGCATCCGCTACGACATTGGCTTTTCCGGGTGATAACCGATAGAGAAATCATAATCCTTTACCAATTATAGCCATCTCTTTGCCTCGACTCTTTTGTTCAAAGAAGTACTCCTTGTGATCCGTGATTTCACACTTAACTCCGTAGAGACGCCTCCGGATCTTCAACGCATGAGCGGCTCTTATGATCGTGAGTTGGGTAGCTCAACTCGTGCTTAACTCCATAGAGCTATAACCTTCCCTCCAGAACGCTTCAACGCAAGTTTGACGCATCGGTGTGAACCGCTAACCCATCGCTGTCCGACGTTGGGTAGCGGTTGTTAACTTCTTTAACTCGGAAACTTTTCAAGCTCCGACCATGAAAACTTGAGACGACTGTAAGCTCGTCGGCCTCGCCAATCGAAACCCTTCCATGAAACGTCTATAATATCGCCAAGCAGAAAGCTTGAACCTCATTGGCATTAGTCGGAACCCTTAACCAAGCTTGGATGAGCTTTGATTCCGGCAGAGACCGATATGTCCAAGGAACATCACTTCTTTGAGCCAAAACTCGCCTTTGTTGGATTGATTTGAAAGCGGTTTGGTTGAGCTTGTATACAATGTTTCTCGTTACCACTATTACAATCTCTTATCCGAAATGAATACTTGATTGCATATATCGTGTCCCTTATCTCATATATAAGTTAGATCATACGATTGTGTAGAAGATCACGTAAGTCCGTATGATTGGTCAAGCTTAATGAGATATAAAAGTTTCACACCGAGACGACTTAAGGACGAGTTATCGGTTTAGGCCGCAGATAGATAAGAAGTGACTTGACTTAGTTGCTTGTCTATGCTTTGACGCCTCGACGTATTGAAGGATCACGATGAGATGAGTTCTTCTTTCCGACCGTCGTGAAGAACCAAGATCTCGGTGACTTACGATGATCTAAACCTCGATAAGGTATTAGGTGAGTATGAGTTGTCGACCATCACTTTGACTTGTTATGAGTGAGGGTTATATGTTCTAACCCAAGATTCTCCGCATCTTGGGTGGTGGCGATCTTGTATGTCACGCTAGTTATCTCAGTCGAGTCACCGTATCCGTTTAGGATGATGACGCCCCTTAAGGAGCTCAAAGGTTTATTGTACTAAACCCCGCAGTTGAGTTAGCTCAAGTACAATAATAAGGTTGAGTGGTACTACTTAAGGAAATAAGGTTATTAATCGTTTTAGCGATGATTGCTATAAATGTTTAATGGACGTTCGATATCTTAAATACGGGATTCAGAATGTCTAAGTGCAAGCCCGACTCAACTTCGGTAATAAAGGGTAAGTCAACATTCTTTCTCTAGTGGCATGATCGAATGTTTATAAATTAATTTATGTTCTGGTCTGAACATAAGATAATTAATTTATTTGAGGCCCATCTTTATTCCTTGCATTTGATCCCTGGGCTGGCCCATCCAGGCCCGTAGCACTGAGGAAAATCGGCGCCCCCTATTGCTCAATTGGCAAGATTTTATTCTCTTTATCCACAAGGATATAATTATATTTATGGAATATGCATAGATCCTTTCCATATAAGATTATGGTAATAATCTTGAGAGTAGTAATAAGAGTATGGAAATAATCCTAAGAGTATGGAAATAATCCTAAGAGTATGGTAATATTCCATATAGGATTATGGTAATATTCCATATAGGATTATGGTAATATTCCATATAGGATTAAGGTAGTGCATTATAAATATAAGGTATGAGATAAAGTCTAGCTAATGCTCACATATTAACATCACAATTTTCGCCATCTCATATATTTGAGAGAAAATTTTCGTGAGTTTTGTGAGGAAAAGGGTGATTTTCCGGTGCATTCTCCATAGCTCGTCCTCACTCGACGTTGGAGTTTGGGTATCCGGGATACAGTCCAGAAGGTCAAAGCACGAGTCTCGACCGTTCAATCCGTTCATCCCGTTCGATCCACCTCGACAGATCCAAAGGTAAACACGTGAAAACCCCTACGTGTTGCGATTTAATTATATAGACGCATGCTAGGTTTATAATCAATGTATGGTGAATTAAACACCCAAGATGGATCCTCGGGGCGAGGGTTAACATACGTTTTCCCTACAATTGGTATCAGAGCCTGGGATCAGAATCTTGGCTCTGTTGGATTAATTCACGTTTGATTATTACGTGCGTTTATTTAATTGTGGATCTGTCGTTCATCGTGGCTCGTTTATTATTTTGTCGGATGTTGTTGTTTTCACCACGAGAAAATCCGTGGTTAGATTAGATTTTATTATGTAAATCTTATCTGTAAAAGAAGAACGAAGACGAAAGAACGAAGAACGAAACGACGGGAAAACAGTATCTCGGCGGCCCCTCGGGCGGTATCTGCGGCGAGCCTCGCGGTCACGAGGGCGATCGCGAGGGCGCGGCGACGGGGGCGTGCGTTCTCAAGACGAGATCCTGGCGCCACGCGAGCGATCTAGCGATCGCGGATAAGGCCGCGAAGCAAGCGAGCGGCGAGCTAGCGGGCGACGGGCGCTGTCGCGCGAACCCGGCGCTTGGCATGCGCGCATCGCGGTCGCGAGTTTCGGTCACCGGGCGCGACGCGTCTCGGCGGACGCTCGGCGCTGGGCGGTGGCTACGCATGTTCTGCTCGTCGGGTCGCGGTCGCTTTAGCGATCCGAGGTAGCGCCGCGAGGGACACGCGGAAGGGCGGCGGTGGGGTCGGGGCGTGGTGGGCCTTGCCTCAGCGGGCCCCGCCTGACGTTTCCGACCCGCCCGCACGCAACGCGAGGCAGATTTTCCGTCCGTCCGTGCCGCACGCGAGGCCCGCCAAGTTTAATTACGTACTTTGTAAATCTATATAATAGATTAGATTTAAATGTGCGGGTTTCACGATTGGGCGCGATGAACGCTTTATTTTATTTTTATCGCTCATATGCATGTCGTGGATGTTTATATAATGCAGTAGCATGCTATGTATGTTTATATTACGTTGACAAACCTTTATGTGTTTTACGTAATTGGATGTGCATAGTAAGCATGCTAGGTTTATCGCGTTTATCAAGCATATTTTAGAATTCATGAGCATGTTTTACATGTTGAGTTCTATAGAAAAGCATGCTAGGATTACGTGATGCGCATGGACAAACCTTTTGAATAAAAAGACTAAGCAAGCAACCCGACAAATTAATTTTTCAAATTAAAATGTCAAGACCTCCACTTTTGATCTCTAAACAAAGTGAGACGACCGTGAGTAAACGGCCACACGCGTGGCTTGCTTACTTGCTTATCATAAGTTTGTTAGATGAGATTTCTAAATAAAACATTTTAAATCTATTGAGAAGTGGGAGTTTCATGTAAGCGCCCACACGCGTGGCTTGCATATGCGATTTTCATAAGTTCTCTAGAGATAGATATAAAATGAGATAACAAAAGAATTTGAATTGGAAGCGGTATGGTCCGAGTGAGTATACCAATTCTAAGAATTCATTTTCATCGTTAAAATTGTGGTCATTGCTTAGACATCACCTCAAGTACAACTTCCGCCAAGTCCCTTCTTGTGATAGTGATGTGGTCTAGTAAGGTCCAATCATTAATTTCATTTGTCATAAGGATAAGTTGACATGGATTGAAATTAAACGACTAAAAGGTATATTTTAGTCAGTCGGGGGTTCATGTGTAAACGCCCACACGCGTGGCTTGCATGTGGAATTCCTTGGGCGATTGGAGGTTTCAATTAATATTGTTTTATCAAAGGTTACAATATTATTGTTACGAATTATTTGCGATCGTATGCTTATGTGTTTTACATTATCGCTTCAGATATGTCTCTTACGCCGATTATCAATATGCTCGCACAAAATCTGTTATCCGTCCAAATTTCATCGAGTGGAAACGAAACATGGAATATGTTCTTATCATTCAAGAACACATGTTTGTTCTCACCACTCCTAAACCCGATGCCCTCTCGACGATCGACTAATGAGCAAGGCGAGTCAGCGAGACTTTGGAATAAGTCAAACAATATGGCTAAATGCTATATGATGGTCACG